>PVKN010002659.1:0-41231 GCA_004027915.1 Capromys pilorides
GAATTTTCACAGTTACTGATTTTTTAAAAAATCTTATTAGATTTTATTTTAAAGAGTAAAAATAGCACAAAGACAGGAAAACAGTAACAAGCAAAAGTACATATAGTACAGAATTTCAAAACAATAAAAACAATGGTTGTATTACATATTTTTAATGATCTGTTAACATCTTAAAATTGGCTTTTGAATATGTAATATAACCATTGTTAAAATTTTTACTGTTTTGAAATTCTGTACTATATGTACTCTTGCTTGTTACTTTTTCTATTGTTTCTATTTTTACTCTTTAAAATAAAAATTTAAATATAAAAAGAACTGGCTTTTGAAATTTTACCCCTCTGTAAAATAAGAAGGCCAGATAACAGTTTTTACATATTCTAGTACAAGGACCTAAAAAGTGAATTCGAGGGTCAGCCAGCCGGCTCAGCAGACTAAAGCACCTGATGAGGCAGAGCGCAGTGGCCAGGGTTTGAACCCCAGCGTCCTGTGCCAGCCACGCTCCCCCCACCCCCAATGAAACTTCAGTTGAGACTGTATGTTGTGGTGCACGCCTGTAATTCCAGCACTTGGGAGCCTGAAAACAGGAGGATCATACAACAGTCCAACTACATAGTGAGACCCTGTACTAAATACATAAAATTTAAAAGGGGAGGAGTGGTGAATGCAATGAAGTGTCACATGTTATGAAATGGAGAGAAGAAACACATGGTGTTGAAAGATAATCTATACTGGGTGAATAGGTTCAGAGAAACAATTACAAAGAAGAGCAACTACTTAAATTGAGCCCTAAGAAGTTCACATTAAAAAACAAAAATCTAAACTGCAAAGCAGCACATGAAAATTGTAGAGGGGAGAAAACCAAGGCTCCCAGACTGTGATCTGCTTTTACTAGCTAAGCACACGCTTAAACGTTACACAGCTACATATTGGCATACACTGGGCATGTTTTATATAGCATGTACTTTAATATAAATGAATATAGCCGGGAGTGGTGGCACATGCCTATAATCCCAGCACTTGGGAGGCTGAGACAGGACAATCAGTGAGGGTTCAAGACCAGCCTGGACTACAAAAGTGAGCTCAAGGCCAGCCTGAACTGCATTGCAAGACCCTGTCTCAAAAAGAATATATATGAATAAATAACTTATTAATTACATAGATAAAAACAAAAGTATCTAGAAACATTTTCACTTAAAAAAATCTAATTCCAGAAGTTCTGTGTAGCTTTTCATCCCAGTTTCACTGCTGCACATAGCTAGGTACATGAGAAATGACTAAGGTGTTAAAAAGTCAGAGCTGCTCAATAGACACCTACAGATCCAATGCATCCACTAAGGCCAACTCTTCCAAAGGCACATTGTCCTTTGGAATTATAAATGGCACTGACCATTTCCCCACCCAGCACACACTGCTGCTGTAAAGTAAAAAGGCGGAAACCCAGTTTTTGGCAAAATACACATGTACTAAATAGAAGCCCTAAATTAAATTATAAAAAGTTCTATGTTTAAGAGTCTTAATCTACGATGTCTTCCCCCCAATCCCCCCACTCCCCGTACCAGGGATTGAACTCAGGACCCTGAGCTTGCCAGGCAGGCCCTTATTCTACTGAGCTCTCTCCCTGGCCCCACTCCATGTAGTATACTATAATTCACTGAAATTCTTTAATTACAAGTATTCAATTATTCAGCTCATGGTCTACCCACAACTGAAAGGAATTTTGCTACATTAAAAATATCTTTTTAGGCCAGGCAAGGTGGTACATGTCTATATTCCCAGCACTAGGGAGGTTGAGACAGGAGGACTGCTGCAAGTTTGAGACCAGCCTTGGCTACAAAGTGAGCTCAAGGACAGACAGCCTGAACTGTGTAGCAAGACCTTGTGTCAAAAAGACCACCCTCAATCACTTAATACCAATTTATTTAAATTTTGTATAAAACATAACCTATATACAAAATGGAGTATCACATTAATAGGAATACTTATGGTAGAATTAAAGCCAGTAAACTATAAGAAGCAGCTCAATGACAACAGGTTTTCACTGCTACAAAGGAAAACTGGACTGAGGCAAATAGGGACTTGGCTCTGGCACTGTGCTATACACCCACACAAAGGGAAACAATTCATTTTTTTCTAATGCAGTACAAAAACAAGGTAACTACATAACAAAACAAATCCGCAGACTAAGTTAAAAAAAAATTAAAATGGGATCAGTGTTGGTTTTCCAATAACAAGCAAAAATTTAAAATTCTTAATACTTACAGGTCCCATAATTGTGGCTTGCCAATGGAACACTGTGAAAAGAAAAATAAAGCATAACTTTTTATTATCTCAAAACACACAGAGCCTCTTTCAAGTTAACTATAAAAATCAATTTAGAGGTTACTTACTATCATCCCCAACTGGACCTGCAGAACATTGTGCTGGAGGGTCCCGGGCCAAATCACTAAGTTCCTACACCAACAGAGAAAACAATGGGTCATGTAATGTAATTCAATATAAGAAAATACATACAGTTAAGTAAGGAAGGTGAGACAGTGCACGACTGGTAATCCCAACACTCAAAACACATAGGTGGGATAACTTCAAGTTCAAGTAAAGTCTGCTGGAATATATAAAAACTCGGTTTCAAAGTCAAAATAAAAGCACTAGTAAATCACCTGAGTAGAAGGCAAGGAAGGGGTAGAGGAAAATGACTTAAAGCATGTTAAGTCTATGGACACTTCTGCCAAAACGAAATTTATTTGTATAACCAATAAGCTCAGATGTGTGCACACACATACACAGACGTGAAGGTACTATGGCTCAGCATCCTGATAAGGTGCCAGTCCCCCAGAAGGCCTTGCTGAACGAGTACACACTGACATACAATGCCTCACTTTTGGAGGCAATCTGGACCAGGTGTACACCAACTGAAATCAGCTGGGGTAATCCTTAAGTGAATATGAACCAGCAAGCAGTCATTACTTTTCAATCAGCAGTATCCAGCACATCCTTTTTTTGGGGAAAGCAAATTAGTGAGCAGAAAAGTATTACACATGCACAAAACTAAGCAGAGACCATGGGATGTAGGAGCCTGAGTCCTGTCTGGCACATTTCATACAATATTTCACTTATTCCTTGGGATTACATCTTTTTAAAAAATTAGTCGACTAATTTCAATCACTTTTATCCCATCCTTTTAAGTGGGCATACAATCTTGACTCTCAACAATACATGCCACTGAGAAAAACAAAAGCAATCCTACATCCAGTCACTGGAACAAAGCAGACAGCACTGCCCCATAGACACATGCTGAACAATCCTCAAGAGACAGGAACAGGCAATTCTCTTGATGGACAGAACTACAGCTATGTCACCTGACCTTCCAGACCACAGGCCCTCTTTTGTCTTCAACTTTTTGTTCTTCCTAAGCCACACTTCTACCTAACCATTCACTGGTCCCATTTTCCACAATAAAAACCTCTTACAGAACCAAGTATGCTTCTTTTATATTCTATCCCACTATTTAAACTAACTCTGTCTTTAACTCTACACCATTTCTAACTGATTTGAAAAACCTTAACTTTGGGGCAAGTGAGATATTTCAAAGGACAAAATGTCTAATTAGGCAAGTCCAGAGACTGGGGTTTGATATCTTGGCACCACATGCCGAGCCAGCCCTGCACCCTGGGCACGCTGAGCCAGCCAATGAGTCCAGTCATGGTGGTGCAAGCCTACAATCCCAGCAGCGAGGAGGGTGAAAACAGAACTGAGAGTATGAGCTGTGTAGTGAGACCCTATACCAACTACATTTTTAAAAAAAATCCTAACTTTTGTAAGAACTTTTCCAAGACAAAAAAAAATCTGCTCTAGCAAGACACTGAATTTCTGCAATCCCATATGAACTAATTATTCTCAAATACCTGTATATACAAAAAGATTTCTTTTTATTTAAAATGGCACAGCTCTATCTTACAAAGGTTTTAACAAGTCTGTAATCTTGGCTACTCTGGACCTGACACAGGAAAATCACCAATACCAGACTGGGCAGACTGGGTGTGGTGGTGCATGCCTATAATCTCAGCACTTGGGAAACTGAAAACAGGCAGGACCATTATGAATCCAATCTGTGTAGTGAGACCCTGTGCTGAAGGGCAGTTAACAGATATATAGTACTACAGCAGTGGTTCAAGCCAGTGGGAAGATTTTAGTGACTATGAAAAAAATCTTAACCTGAGATTTTAAAGAACTTTAGATTTTACTAAGTGACCACCAATAATAGTGTCTTCTTCTAGTATAGTGGCATTACTTCTGGCTTTGTTGTTGATTTTTCAGCAAGGTAGGATCTGCCAGTATGTACTCAGCAGACCTAGACTTTCTAGACTTGCAAGCTCTGCCTTGGTCTTCTCCAAGACATACACATGAGTGAACTGAGTCCCAACATGATCAGAAAGGAAATATGAGCAAAAGACTGATGGTGTAGACCCAATCTTGGGTGAACCAAAGCAGGATACTGCTGTTTTGGTTATCTGATGTGTTCCTATCAGGTGTGCTGTGGTAGTGACTTCTAAACAGTGTCAGCTGAGCTACAGGTAAAAGAGAAGAAAAGATAAGCAGATTGTCTCAGGATTGAGCCAAGCTCTTTCACAATGTAACTATATTCATTACTCAGTCACACCACAACTGTACTGCGGATTGAATTCGGGACCCTGTGCTTGCCAGGCAAGCACTTACTCTGCTGAGCTATCTCCCCGGCCCTCTTTTTGTTTCTTGAGACAGGGTCTCGCTGTGAGATTCAGACTGGCCTTGACCTCAAACTCGCAGGGATTACAGGAATGTGTGGCTCAACACTATAGTTCTCTAGACCCTCTTCTTCCTTTCCCTTTTGTAGTACTGGAGATTGAATGCTGGTATGTCCTTCACATGGAGCTAATTTCCACCTTGTTTTACTTTTGAGATGGAATTTCCCTAACCTGTAAAACTGCCCAATTTCCCTATTTCCTTTTGCCTCCCATAATGTAGGACTACAGGCACAGGTGAACCATGGCTAGCTTCTATATTCCTTTTTAGTCCTGGGTTTAATTCACTGTAAGAAAAAAGTAACTGGTATACCAAATACATGAGAATAAGAACTATAAAGTTTAATACCAATTTTATATAATTCAGATGCTTCAAGAAGATGATCTGATTTTTTTCCACAATACAGAAATTTTTTTCTAAGATCATTCTAAGACAGAACCTCTCATTGTGAATCTATGAGAGTACACTGAACAACAAAGGTAAACAGAATACAATGTTGTAGTTAAAATAGTCTTCAAAATCAGTTTTAAGCCAAGCATGCTGGTGCACATCTGCAATTCCAACTACTAAAGACAAGTTTGAGCCAGGCATGGCAACTTACAGGCAACCTGTTTCAAACAGATTTTTTAAAAAAGCAGTGATTTGTGGTACTTGCTCTAATACTGCATCAAAAATCAGAAGAAGACTGCTTAGGCTACTAACCAAAGAAAAACCAATTAAAAGGAAAGTGGCTACCAATTTAAAATATACTAAAAAAGTATGAAAATGCGATGTTGAATAAAAATACAGCCCAGCTAATGTTGTTACTAATATCAAGATTCTGTAAAATTCTGGTACTGATTTGGGAGATAAATTCTTCACATTCTTAAAACAGGTACTTAGTAGAATGGTATAAGAAAATTCTGCATTTACCAAACTAGAGTAATTTACACAGCCTAAAAACTGGAATATGTTGGATGAATTTAACACTAAAAATCCCAGGAACTGAATAAAGATTTTAAGACTCAACAATACGCAAATGTAACTGATTTATTTCAATTTATGGGTAAGCTATTTTAACTGGACAAGTCTGTACACTATATGGAGAGTTTACAGTGTAAATATATTCAAATTAAAATGTTAAGAGTGTACATATATATATATTTTTAAATTATGGCTGGCTCAGCCTGCCCTGGGGGTGGGGCTGGCTGTGGTGCTGGGGATCGAACTTCTACCCCTGCAGTTGCCTAAGCAGGCATTTTAGACTGCTGAGCCATCTCACCAGCCCAAGAGTACTATTCCGTATAAGAAAATTTCTACAGAAAAGTGATTGGAACATGTGAAAACATGCATTTCAGTTGAAACGTCGTTCCAAATTTTAAAAAAACTGAGCTGGGCAAGGTGGCTTGCACACTGTTAAGTCCAGCACTGTGGCTGAGATGAGAACTAAGTTCAAAGTCAGGATGAACAACCTAGTGACACTCTGGCTCAAAATTTTATGTACGCATGTAATAGGAATTGCACTAAGGACCTTGTGCTTGCCAGGCAGAAGATTAAGTCACTGTGCTATCTCTCCAGCCCTTCAAAATTTAAAAATCCAAAAAGCCTGGAAAACTGAGACAAGTCACAACGTAAGGTGATATGAGATTAGATCAGTCCCTTAATTCCTGTTTAGACAAATACATCCATACATGTCTAACTTACGCCAGTATGGAGGAAAATTTGGCTTTAAAATTCTGATCAGCAGGAATTATTGAAAATCATCTAAGGCCAGCCAGATAGCTCAGCAGATTAAATCACCTGCTTAGGCAGATGAAGGGGCTGGGGTTCCATTCCTGGCTTGCCAAACCAGTGCTGGGCCCTACCCACTCACCTTACCCACCCCCCACACCCACAAGCTGAGACCGGCAATTGAGACCGGGTGTGGTGGCATGCCCCTGTAATCCCAGTATTTGGAAGGCTGAAAAACAGGAGGATCACTATGAATCTGATCTGTGTAGTGAGACCCTGTACTAAATATATAAAATTTTTTAAAGTCATCTAAGAACTTAATTTGTTAAAGGAAAACAATACATGCTTTTTGCTAAAAAAAAAGAAAAAAAAAAAAAAAAAAAGAAAAAAAAAGTTTACATACTAAACAGAAACCAAATCATGTTGGTGCTCAGAAAGTTCTACATTATGTAATAATCTGCAATTTGAAAATTCACCCTGCCAGGTGAGGTAAGCAGTGACTGGGGTTCAATCTCTGACACCTTATGCCATGCCAACCCCACCCCCAGGCACACTAGCTGGTGTCACTTCACACCTGTAATCCCAGTGCTGGGATCACCATGAGTGTAAGCTACGAGTCCGAGCTGCGTAGTGAGATCCTGTACGAAATACATGAATTAAAACAAAAAAAAAAAAAAAAAAAAAAAAAAAAAAAAAAAAAAAAAAAAAAAAAAAAAAAAAAAAAAAAAAAAAAAAAAAAAAAAGGAAAAGAAAGAAAATACGACCTGCCTCTGAAAAGTACTTTTTGGCTTCTTGAACTAATATGCTATTGAACAAATGACTCAAACTAAACCAATTCTCATAGCAGCCATGTGACAATTCCAAGACGGCCTAATTTTTATTAAAAAAGAAATCTATATCAATGCCATTTAGTTAAATACTTTATTGCAGGTAAGAATTATGCAGTCTAGTCTAAGATTTGTCAAGCTCAATAATACACGTTTGGGGGAGGAAAGAGGAACACAAAAGAACTAAAACATGCTTCTTCTGTGCATATACCAATGTCCCCCAAGGAATCTACTACATAGTACAAACATGTATTAAAATAATTTTAAACATGAAATTCACTCCAACAATGAAGGTTACATAGCTCTAAAATGGTCAAAACCAGAAACAAAAGCACTTCTACAGTGTCACTTAATACTGAATGGGAAACAAAGGCCAGTTGGGGCCAGCGAAATAGCTCAGCAGTCTAAAGCGCCTGCTTAGGCAAAGCACAGGGACTGCGGTTTGATCCCAGGCACCACATGCAATTTCAGCCTCACCCCCCAGAGTGGGCTGGTCTGAGCCCGCCACACACCAAATTAAGTCCAGTTGATGGTGAAAAACTATTTCCAAACTATCTCAACCTTTCTCATAAAACATAAGGATGCAAACATATTATTATAAAAAAACAAAAAACAAGCATATTATTATACTCCAAATACAGTGTGTGTGTGTAGGGGGAATACCAGGAATTAAACTCATGACCTCATACTTGCTAGGCAAGCTCTATGCTACTATTATATCTTCTGAGATACATCCCTGGCCCTCCAAAAAAACCACTACACATGCAAAGTAAATACTCAAACTTAGTACTGCAAAGACACAAAAATGTTACATACCCCCTTCCCAATGTAATCTTGTCTAGAGATTCATAAAGCATTATTATTTGGCACACAATATATTCAGTACTTAGGTAGCAGACCATATTTGTACTGATATCAAGGGTGCTTGGTCATTTGCTTATGAAATAGGAGGTAAAAAAGCCCTAATTCAATTAAAACATTGGGCTTTGTGATAATCTTTATGCTCAGCAGTCAAAAATGTCTGGCAAGCCATCTAAATTATTACTAAAATGATGATACTCAGGCCTCTTGCACTGCTCAATCCCTATGTACGTATGTATGTATGTATGTATGTATGTATGTAGTAAGGATCTCACTACACAGATTGGACTTGCAGTGATCCTGTTTTCAGCCAAGTGCTGGGATTACAGATGTGTGTCACCATGTCCAGTCTCAAATGCTGTCTCAGTGTGCCCTAGGGGTGGGGCCAGCACAGCATGCCAGGGATGGAACCCTGGCTGCTCCACTCTGCCTAAGCAAGTGCTTTAGTCTGCTGACCTATCCAGCCAGCCCTTCGACCCAACTCAATAAAACATTAACAAAAAATGTGTTCAAATGTCTTTAAGTACTATTTCATTATAAATATGAAATGTCCAAAAATATACCTGTATAACATATTTTTTCCAATCTATGCATCTGAATTATGAGTTGTAATTTTTTCCTGCACACCAATCTTTACAAGTAAGGCTTTAAATACTATTTAGCTCTTCACTCCTGTAATTTCATAACCTATTACTCTAATATTTTTTTTTTTTCAGATGGGAGTATCACTTTATTGCCAGGGCTGAACTCAGGATCTTCCTGCCAAAGCTTTCTAGATGAGATTACAAGCATGAGCCACTAGCCCCAGAATCTATTGGACTTTTCAAAGCCCTGTGACAACAACATCTCAGAAGTTGTACCAAATACTAAAATCAGGCCAAAAAACACACACATTAAGCTATCCTGTGTATTAAACATAGAAGCCAGGCATGGCACATATCCGTTATACCCGGCACTCAAGAGGCTGAGGCACAACTGCTGAGACCAGCCTCGGCTAGAAACTCAAGGCCAGCCTTGAACTGCATAGGAGACTGTCTCCTGATAGATTTAGATAAGATAAACATTAAATATACAAAAAAAAGATGTTATTTTAAAAATCAGACCCTTTTAAAGAATTAAAAAGCATTTTTACCTTGACCATTTCCCTTTTTTCCCCCTTTTGACAGTATCCAAATGATAACTTATGCAGCAGCACTTACAGTTCTCAAATCGCTGTGCCTAGAGCAAGCTGGCATGCAGATATCTTAATAGGGCAATGCGAAGGATTGGGTAGGTCACTGCAGATGTTACTCTGCAGCAAGACATTCTATTCTATGAGACCACTTCTGCTCCAGTATGTGATGGTAGTCCAGTTACTGCCAGCCAATTTAGTCAGACAAGCAAAACACACAAATTTGTTCCTTTAGCCTCAGCCATCAGCTTAGAAGGCTGGAATGTAACCTTAACCTGCACAAGGCCTCATCTCTGCCAAAGATTTTCTAAATCAAAGCTGGAAACAGAAAAGACACTATTTTTAAAATCAGGAGCTACAAAGGCAGGGAAACTACTAGCAGATATGTGTTCTGAAGTACACAGTGAGGCCAGAGACCACACTGGGTAAAAGAGGAATCAGAGCAGATCTAACAGGAAACATAGTTCTCATCCCTGAGAATGAAGGACTGGTTCTTTCAACTTTCCTTGGCCCATTAAGGACCCTAATTTCTTTCTACAAAAGTCTTAACTGGCAACTTTTACCAAGGATACATTTTTATCTTGGTGAAACAATGTAACACTTGACCCTGGTTCGAAAAGTTGGAATGAAGAAAAATCTCAATTACGAGGATCAAGAACTCAAGTACCACAAGGAACAGTAGAAGGTAGAATAATCCTTTAACACTAGCACTTGGGAGACTAAGGCAGGACTGCTTCAAAAAGCCAGCCTACACTTCCATAGATGAGTTCAAGGCCAGCCTAAACAGACTATCTCAAAAAACAAAAATCAAACAAAAAAAAAATGTGCCTCACTCAAGTAGTACCTAACTTTTAATCAACAGAAACTATAGGCCAATTCCATTTCTAAAGTGAAAAATGTTGGGTCAGGGGAGATAGCTCATTGGAGTAAGTGCTTGCCTGAGTTCAATCCCTGGATCCGTGGGGGAAAAAAGTGTAATGTTAGGTTATTGGCTAAAATTTCACCATCAAATCATTCATTCATTCATGTAACTGCTGCATCTGGTGCCAGACAAGTTAGACCTGAAAATACCAACATACATAAAATATGATCATCTCCCCAAACACTTAGCCAGCAGGCACAATACACAGACACACACACATTTTAAAAAGATATTTAAGGGCTGGGGATATAGCTCAGTAGCACAAGCACTTGCCTCACAAGGAAAGGTCACTAGTTTTGACTCCTGGTATAAAAAATAAGAGGCAGCATTTAAACACTGTAAAACCTGAAAAGGTAACCACTAACTTTATCTGGGTTTAAAACAAGCCATTTGATTTGAGTCTTAACAGAATTAGCACTCATTAGCCAAAGACAGAGAAGCATTAAGTACAAAGCAAAAAGAGGTGTGAAAGAACACAGGTTGTAAAATGTGCCTGAGATAATGGTATACCACAGACACAGATATAGTAATGGAGTGACTAGAAAGCCTTACCAGAGTAGTTTTTAAAAGGCCTGCAAAGATCATCCCTAAAAGCAATATGCCACTTATATTTTTGGTATACTGACAGTACTATATCAGAAGTGATTTAATTGAGACAAGGTCTCAATACGCAGTTCAGGCTAGCCTCAAACTCATGGTGATCCTTCTGCCTCAGCCTCCCGCCTGCTGGGATTACAGGTGTTCCCCACCACAGCTGAGTGTTTAAGTTTTAAATGATATTCTGAAACCATTTATGAACTTGATACAGAAATGAACATTTTTACTTGACTTCCTTCACATTTTAAGCAATGTTAACAGAAGGGTTTAGTTAAAGGATGTAACTCAGTAGAATGTTTGCCTAACATGATGCATGAGGTCCTGAGTTTGATTCCCAGAGGGGCAGGATGAAGGACACAAAAAGGTCTCAAAATAGTAACTCCTCAGGTTGTCTTCCCCTTCCTCAAAATAGATTATCCCAACTCTTAGGTCAATTCCAGGTTATGACATTATGTGCTGCTTAAGAAAGTATAGCACTGAGGCCGGTGAGATGGTTCAGTGGTCTACAGCGCCTGCTTAGGAAAGCTCAGGCAACTGCAGGGACTGCGGTTCAATCCCTGGCACCACATGCTGCGCCAGCCCTACCACCAGGGCAGGCTGAGCCAGCCATAAAATAAACAAATAAATAAAAATTAAAATTTATTAAAAAAAAAAAAATGTGTAGCACTAGACTGCGGAGATAGCTGGCAATCTAACTGCCTGCTTGGGAAGCATGACAGAGTTTGATGTGTGCCAGTCTAAAGACCCCGGGCATGCTGCTGGCCACCAAAATCAGGCCTATAATCACAATGCTGGGAAGGCTGAGAGGAGGATCACTACAGAGTTCAGGCTGCGCAGTAAGACCCTATACCAAATAATATATAAATGAAAAAATTTTATTTTGTTAATAAAAGATTTTAAAAAGAATTTATTTAAAATGTACAGCACTTAGCTGGGCGTGGTGGCACACGCCTGTAATCCCAGCACTTGGGAGGCTGAGGCAGGAGGATCAGTGTGAGTTTGAGACCAGCCGGGGCTACAAAAGTGAGCTCAAGGTCAGCCTGAACTCATAGGGAAACCCTGTCTCAAAAAGACAAAAATACAGCACTGTGGAGGCTCATGCAAGTGGATCACTGTGAACTCAAGGCTAGCGAGGGCTACACAGTGAGTTTAAGATCAGTCTGAACTACAGGGTGATTTCCTGTATCAAAGTGAAGGGGAACAAAAATGTACAGCATTACCTCTACTCGTTTTTAAACCTTATAGTACAAAACCATTTAAACATCATTCAGAATAGCGGCTCTGAACATTATTCATGGGTACAATACCACTGAGGCCAGCATTTATAGACACAGGCCCCATTTTATGTTAAGAGAACCTCAGTGGGATGGAATAATGAGCCAACAAAAGCAACATGTCTGGCACTAGGACAGGTAGCATAACAAGGTAACACATATAACCTAAAAACAAGACTAAGGATGAGTTCAAAAGGCTTGTTTCTTCAGATTGTGTCCATACATTGAAAAATTATGTGCAAATTGGAGAAAAAATCTTTAGCCACACCATCTCTTAGTCAATGAGTAAATATGCTCCAGCTTGAACAAAGTTTGGGTAAAAAATGTTTTTCTGAGGATCAGCTCTCCTCAACTGCCCACTGCTAGCCTGCCTGTCACTGTACCTAGTGTGGGTGTAGGGTTACCCAGTTCTCAAGTCAGATGCTTTTAAATGGATGCCAAGTGAGAAAACGGTCATCTGTTCCACTGTAAAAGGAAACTAGACATGAGATCAATTTCCAATGAAGCACCTACTGAAAGAATTTTCAAAAGTACTAGGGTTCTTATCATCGTACAAATGACTCTAAAGCCTGAAAATTTCACAGACTCAGGAGCAGAAACAATCTATGAGATTTGAAGAACTGAAATTGCCAGCTCATTGCTTTCAGGAAATAGAAATGGCGGATGAGAAAGAGCAGGTTCACATATGGCAGCTGTTAAAAAAATTTTCTTCCTCTGCAGACCACTCCTTTCCAAAGTTAGCCCTGAAACAGTAAAGTACTGCAGCAGGTGAGAAGACTGGCAAGCTCCAGGAGCTTTCAAGGACACTAAGACCAAAACGTCCAATCAGGTGGTAAGAGACAGTGTGACCTTTTAGAGACATTTCTTCCCCAGTTTTCTCTTTTAAAAAATAAATAAATCAATAAAAGTACCTATCAGCTTCCTCATTGGGCATGATAGTACACGTCTGCAAGATAACCATGAATTCAAGGCTGGTCTGTACTATTACATAGCAAGATCCTATCTCAAAACAAAACACCTTTCTCCTTATCCAGATGTGAAAATTCAGCCCTTCTTTCACTGGGAAAATGTTCTCTTTAAAAGCATGGGGTGGGGAATCAAAAGAAGCCAAGGAGATCACACTATGCTTTTCTCTAACCTAGGTAACTGAAATTTTCATGCTCTCATGTGATATAGCTCACTCCCCCAGGTTAAAATACTACAAAAGAATTTCGGACACAACAGATTTCACCATCTGAATAGTCTACCTATGTCAACACCCAGTAGGCATCACAAAAAAACCAGACTAGACTGATGGCATTTGTTCACCAAGCAAATCCCTCTTAATAGTCACTAAAGAGATGCAGCTTAAACTGGTATTCTCATCTAGATGTGTAAACAGCAGATTTGACTATCGCATGTTTTACTCTGAAAATATTTTCATAAAATTTGAGGCTTATACAGTTTAAAGGAAAAAGCTTTGCTTTGTGATACACAATCTTTTACAGCTGACTTGTAGAAGTGAAATATAAAAGGCTGACCAATACAAACTTAGTTTTCTGCTCCTGTATTCTCTATCTCCCTCACTCATTGAGGGGCGCTACCACCAGCGAAGTGACCAACTACAAAACTGTAACAGCATGATGCTGGAAATATGTAAATGGCTCTTTCCTTCAAAGAACTCAGTAACTAGAAAAATGACAATTATTTCTGAACCATGAACCTGTTAAACAGCCCACTAGTAAGATTTAATTCTACTACGAATTACTTCAGCATTCTAGAACCTTTCCATGACAAACACTACTTGTACACCAGAACACCATCACCAAAAAGGCAGTAGTTATGAAAATGTTTTCAGGGCCAGGGATTTAGCTCAGTGGCACAATGCCTGCTTGGCAAGCATGAGGTCATGAGTTTGATTCCTGGTATTAAAAAAAAGTTTCCATTACCCACCATATTAAAGTGTTACCTCCATACACACACTAGTTTATCATAACATACTGTAGTTTACTTAGTTCCAACACTTCCCCAAAAGCTTGTCAAAACTGAACTCAGGTATGGCATAGGAAGCCAAAGCACTGGACTCAACCTCTAGTCATTACCAGGTTTCCATAAGGATCTGATACCTCTATGTGCCATTTATCTTACATTTCATCACAAAACCAGCAATAGGTAGTGTAGATTTCATATCTATATTACCTCTGCCACTGCCAAAAGCTAGTTTCTTGTACTTTACTTACAAACTCCTTTCAGAGTTAAATTTGACTTTAAACACTATGGAGGAATAGAAGAAAGCCTTTGCTCTAAATCGACAACAAGCAACAAGAACAAACTATGGGACAAGGAAATAAGTGCTTTTATAAAAAAACTCTAGTTGGCCAGGTTAGCCTTCATCTCACTGTTGTCCTCATCTCAGTCCAAGTGCTGGGTTACAGCTTAAGGACTAATACGTAGCTTCTGAACACTGTCTTACATCACCGACAAGGCACTAACTTCCTGTTTACCTGTAATTATAGGTGAGACAAGTAAGCTTGTTCCTTAGAAAATATCAACAGTGGTTTGAATGAATAACAATTTTCTTCATCATTCTTGGAAGTCATTTAAAATTGTTCAAATCAGGCCGTGCTGTGTATTTCTAGTCCCAGTGAGGACTGTTTGGGCCCAGGTATTCAGGGTCAGCCTGAGCCATAAAGTAAGACCCTAGTTGCACCTCCCCTCCAATTTCTTCTTTCCTAGGCTTTATTTGAAATGGGCTAAGACATAAAGGCTAAACTTAGGCTCTAAGATATGATCCACGTAAACAAGGTATTTCATAGACATGAAAAGTAAAACTTTAAAAGCTACTCACTGGTAGAAAATATCCAATTATACGGGGTGTGGTGGTACATGCCTGTAATCTCAGCTACTCTGGAGGCTAAATCAGGAGGACTGAAAATTCCAGGCCAGGCTGAGCAACTTAGTTGCTCTCAAAATAAGAAGGGCTGTAGAGATAGTCTAGTGGTGAATTTCCCTGGCACATAGAAGGCCAACAGTTCAATTCCCAATAATACAGAAATGAGAGAGAAGAAAAATTATACATTAGGCATGAAATTACAGCTAGGTAAGAATGTGAAGAAGCATTCCAGCAACAAATAATTAAGAAATGGTAACCTGAGAGATAATGACCTTATCTCAGGTTAAACAGGACAAATTCAGCTGTAAAAATCTAACTGAAGCTCTATAATTGACACAGATCAAGATTAAAATAAAAACATAGTAGTGGGGTAAAATCAGAAAAGAGAAATACATGATATAAAAATACTAGCCAGACATGGTGCCGCTCACCTGTAATCCAAGCAACTGGAGAAAAGAGACAAATCACAAGTCTGGCCTAGTCAATTTAGGGAGAACCCCTTTAAAGTTACATTTTCAAAAAAAAAAACAAAGGATATACTTCAGCTCCCAGGGTTCAATCACCACCACCACAAACAATATTGCTGAACTTTCTTTTTCCTCCCCCTAGGAAAGGCCAAAGACACGGTCCTCAGAATCTTATTTATGAAGATAAAATTGCTAACTAGACATTAAATGCTTCTATCAACTAATATTATGAAAATTTAGTTCTGTTAATTTCAAACACTGGTTTTGGCAAAAGAAACCAAGCTGTCATAAAACACAGTAACAGAAATGTGACCCCCAAAGAAGTCCTTTAAACCTACCTTCAGCAGCCAGGGAGATAGCTCAGTAGAATAAGTGCCTGCCTGGCAAGCGCAGGGTCCCAAGTTCATTCCCCGGTGGGGGGTGGGAGGGAAGACTATCTTCAGTAACAAGAAAATCTGAGTTTTAATAAACATTTTCTTTTTGGGTATCAGGGATCTAACTCAGGACCTTGTGCTTGTCAGGAAATTACTTATTCCACTAAGCTATCTCCCCAGCCCCCAACATTTCTCTTAACTTCTTCTAAATATGAAAACAATATAGGCGGGAGGATCAGTAGTGCATGCCTGTAATCCTAGGAGGCAGGAGGATCTTGTGTTTAAGATCAGCTTGAACTACATAGTGAGACCTTACTTCGAAAAAGCCTAACATAAACCTTAAATCCCCACAGAACTTTTCAAAATTAGGTCTATTTTCAGAGAAAATAATTTAGTAAATCTCAGACCCCCATGTAGCTGTTCTTTAAACTCTGAACATTCTAAAAAATTCAACTTGTATCAAAACCCACATATATGCAATTGTATATAACCAGCACTTATGTACACTAATAGACAAGTTGCTACTCAAAAAAAACCAGCAGAAAAAATTCCTGAGAACTTAATCTCTTAAAAAATTAATTTTTTTAAATAAGGAACCATTAAACAACTTAAAGAGAATCTGTGACACATTTACTCTGGAAAAGGAGCGCTTGAACCCAAGAATTAACATACAAGATTGGACAGAACAACGTGCTTACAACATTAAGAAGTGTATTCAACTTTGTAACAAAAATTGAAATTAACACATCAGATGACCCTGAGGATCATGAAAGGATAGCGTCAGTCATCCCTTTTCACACTAAATATGAAGGCCATTATATATATACATCTGCATTCCCCAGTCGGTCACACGATTCTACATTCCAAGTTGGTTAGCTGTGTTGAAGTACTGGCTGGGGAATGACTGTCTAAAAGAAAGATAACAAGGGCTAGCTAGCCTAAAGCCAGGTTGAAAATCAGCATCATTTTGTTCACTCTAAAATACCCCTACTGGGGCTGGGGAGATCCTGCCTGGTAAGTGCAAGGTTGTGAGTTTGAACACCAGGTCCGCAAAAAATAAAAATAAAATACCCTTACCACTGACCAGGCACATGACAGTTTCTAATTAAATTCACTCTTTCAAAACACTTATTCACAAATTAGCTATACCCTAACTATAAAACTACATCCCCAGTTACTTAAATATGAGGTTGGGGAAGTTTATTTCAGGTAATAAAACCCTAAAATCACATTTACTAGAGAAACTGAAATGGCCTAGAGCTTAATCTTTTTGAGGTGCACTTATGACCTGAACATCAGCCACTTAACTGTGTGACAAATCAACAACCTCTCTGCATTACTTCAGCCATAAAATGGAGTATCTTACCTCTCCCGTGCTTGTCTTGAAAACTAGCTACTCGCAGGACTTAAGAGTAGTATCTGGCATACAGTTGAGGCTTTGTGTTATGTATTATAATATATGCAAAATAAAGTTTTATAGTTGAGAGAATATACTCTAGATCCAGATGGCCTGTGTTATGATCCCATCTGTCACACAAACCTAGACATTTTTCTTCCTCTTTAACCTCTTTGCTTTAGTTTCTGATTTGTTACAACATTAATGTAAGTTATTGTTTCACATAGTTGTAACACACTGAAAACCTAAGTTGCCCTTCTACCCTCACTAAACCCAGGGTCTTGTAGTTATAGATTCAAAATCCCTTTTTTGAGAGACAGGGTCTTGCTATGGTGATCCTGTCTCAACCTTTAGAATGTTGAGATTACACAAACTGTGCCACCAAGGATGGCTGGAGTTCTTTCAGGATCAGTTCAGGACAGATTTTAGGGGGCACAAAAAACGTGCCACATTCAAACATTTCCCAAACCTATACACTAGTCATTCTGTGTTAACAGAAATGGTAAAATGACCTATGACTAGCATCAATCAATTCAGTTTTACTTTTTTGGTTTCTGTTCTCTATCAACCCTATCTGGGATCACACTACAGTTAGCACAAAAAAGAACTACAGTGACAAGGTTATTTGATCTAAGAAAGTCCAAAGTTGATGAACAATTCATAAATGCCTTTGCTGAATGAATTAGCAAAGATTAATAGCATCTCATTAATCAACATTTCAATAAAGTATTAATAAGGACTACCGATATCTAAGGCCCTCAAACATACATACAAAATACATAAGTAACAAATCACAACGACATCAACAGCTACTCTAGTTCTTAAAAAGCACCACTCTTCAAAACTGTTTCCAATAAGTGACTGGACATTCCTCCCTACACCCTTGTGATAGAAGCTATAAACTAAGCAAATTGTCTATCACTGGGCTATCACCTCAAGCCTTTTTCTAACTTTAGAGGAACGCTCTGGAAGTTGCCCATGCCGACTAGAAAAAATTATACCATATTAAAAAAAACACAACACCTTGCTGACATGATTCTGACAATGGGGCAGGAAAAAACATTTATGCATGCTTAACTTTTTCTTCCAGACCTAATCAACCATGTACCACATATATACTTTTTTTGCATTTTGAAGTCTTTAAATCACAGTATTATGTAATTCTTTCAAATACTGAGAAAATCAACAACCTGGTAACAAACAAGACTCCTAAACTACCAAATTTCTTTTTTAAAAGTTTCTGAGAATTACACAGTGGAAGCAGCAATAACCATTACAAGAATCAGGATCTTCTTCAAAAACACAACATATCTAATCCCAACCATTACAGGAACATAACATCTGTTTTCAATGCTGTCCTTCCAATGTCTAAAACAGTCCCTGGTATCTATCAGTACACTGCTATTTACTGTTTATGTGTAACAAACACCCACCTCACTGAACCCCAGGAATAAACTTGCTCTGAAATATAACTCTAACTAAAATGTTTCTGCTCAACATTCACTCTTAACCACTGCCTTAATGCCTCTCTAGAGCTTTTAAATTAAATGGTGTCACAGCATCTGGGTATCACCTGTAAAAGAAAAAAAAATCAATGAGACCTTCCTTCAAAGTGTTTTCTGTTCCACATGCATAAAAAGCAATGGATCTGAGAATACTGAGTTGCAATCGCTTGAACTAATTTCCCAAACACAAGGTTCTGAAATGTACTGAATATGTCTCTGTATTAAGCATGCTGTAAATACAACTATGTTCAACGTGATGCCCTCAAAGTGGTCACAAAAATTACCACTCACAAATGTTAACTTTTCTTCCTCTTTTCCTAGCATCTCAAAAATACTCAAGTTAATATTTTCATAAACTCACTACAGTGCAATGACCTAAAATCAAAAATTCCAGCATCATTGACTTTAAACAGAAACTTCACCTTTTATAAAAGGACAATTTTGGCACTTAAATTCTAAAGTAACATTCATTAAGTAATTGTAAGTTAAGCAGTAACTTACAATAAGTCAGACCTATTTCAATAAAGCCGAATCCTCACATATATGTCCAAAGAGTATACTCAAAGTTCCTAATCTATGTCTCTCGATTTCCCGTAAGGCTGAATTTGTTCCCTCAAAATTTTTTTTCAAGTTAACTGTAAATACTCCACCCTCCTCGATTGTGCAAGAATCAAATACACCACACATACACAAGACACAGAAAAAGGAAAAGACTCGCAAGAGTTCGAATTCTGGGGCAGTCTTGGACGGGGGTCTCCAAGCAGTGCCTAAACCGGATATAAAAGTTACCCCTTGACAAAGAACGGACCCCACACTATTAGGAACGGAGACGCCGGAAAGGGCCTGAGCTGGCGACAGCAGGCGCCATCTTAAGATGCGGGACAGAAGTTGGAGCAGAACCGAGACTGAACCAGGCGGGGACCCTCGCTTCTGGCTGGAGCGCGCTGAGCCCCGGGGATCAGGTGCGCAGCAGGCGCCCGGCTCCTGGCGGCGTGGCCCGTATCCCTCCGGCCCCGGGCATTCTAACGTCCCTCTGGCCGGCCCGCCGCTAGCTTTGCAGCCCCGGTTCCGGGGACCCCACCCGGCCCCCACTGCGGACAGCCCCAGCCGCGTTCCCCCGTACCCCGCCCAGCCCTACCTTATTAATCCGCTTCAGCGCCATGGTCCGTGCTGTCCCGGCCCTCGGTGTCCGCGTGTGCTCAGCCTCGCCGCGTCTGGATGGTCCTCAGTTCTCAGCGGCTCAGACACGGCCCTTCGTAAGAACGGACGGGGCAGTCAGCGCCTGCCAGGGAACCGCGGTGGCCGGGGTTGAGGGGTACGGGGCTAGGGGTATGGAACAGGCCGGAGCCCTGGGGGAGGGGTACAGGGCCAGAGGTGGGGTCGCCCGGCGGCGTCACCGGCCGGAAAGCGGGCGGGGGCAGGGCGCGGCGGGCTCACAGTGCTGGCCGCTTTCGGTTTCCGCTCAGAGAGGACGCGGCAGAGGCTCGAGGGCCAGTCCGGCACCCGGCTCTCAGCGGGGACGCGCCCAGGCGAGCGGGCGTCGCGACCTGGACTCCCCACCGCCCCACGGGCTTTCAGAGGCCTCCCGCGCCCACGCACAGAGGCCGGGGCTCCTCGCCTGGCCTCGCCTCGGCCTCCTCCCGCGCGGTTGCGGCGCCTCCCCGGCCGACGGGGCTCCGCGCGACACCGCCACAAGATGTCCGCCGGACGGAACTACGCCGCGCGCCCGCCCGCCGCCCCCCGCGCCTGCCTCTTCACCGCGCGAATCCGTCCGCCAACGCCGTGGCGCGAGCGAGCGCAAATCGGCGGCCTAGTTCCTGGCCGGCTCGGCCCGAGCACCGCCGCCTCCCACTCGGAACGGCACCTTAGACTAAGCCGACCGGAGGTCGCGCCGGGCGGGCGGGGGCCGGGGGCGGGTCATGGGCCGAGGGAGGGCAGGCGGCGGCGGAAGCCCGGACTCAGAGAAGCATCGAGAACCGGAAGGAGACCCCGAGAGGAAGGGCCTGGAAGCGGCAGCTGCGCGGAGGAGCCCCATGCCCCTCCCAGCGGCGTCCCCCAGTTTCCTCACTTGGTACGAAGGAGGCGGGTCTCGCGAGAAACGCGCGGCAGCCTGGCCGGAGGTAGAGCGCTGCAATGACTTAAGGGCAGTTTTGTGCGCTCTTCCTGGCGGAGCCCCGCCCCAGACCCGCGCACTCTCGCGAGATGCGTCAAAACGCTGGCCGGAAGTGGGTGGGACCGCCGGCAGGAAGCACCGCCCCCTCCCCGGGTTCTTCACTCGTGGGAGGGAGAGGAAGTGAAATTCTCTGGGTGGTGGGAACGCGCGGTAGCCTTCGGGAATATGCGGGTGGGCGGGGTCGCAGGCTGATGGTTGATACCTGTGGTTCTGGTAGAGCCTTGAGGGCAGGTGAACTGTATTTCCCTCTGGGTCGTCCCGCGTGGCTGCAGACCTCTCTCGCCTGCGAAGCTGAACGCTCGCACAGCGCACCCACGTGGCAGGGCCTAGCGCGTGCCAGGGCCGGGAGGTCACGATCCTGCGCAGATGTGGGCGATCAGAGATGGGGTAGCTCAGCAGATACCTTAGCGCCTTTCCTTGGAGTGTTCTTTCTAAGCCTAGGTAGCTAGACTCCGAGAAATCAGATAGGATTTGGGGTGGGAGAAGCTCCGAACGTGATGGAATGGGGGTGGCGGCGTCGACACGGACCGTATGCGTCATGTCCCAACTACTGAAGTGCCTTTAAAACTCACCGAAGTGGAAATCGTTAAGGATTACATAGACAAATAAACTTGTTTTAAAATATGCTTCGGTAGCCGGGCGTGGTGGCGCATGCCTGTAATCCCAGCACTTGGGAGGCTGAGGCAGGAGAATTGGTGTGAGTTCGAGACCAGCCTGGGCTACAAAAGTGAGCTTAAGGCCAGCCTGAACTACATAGCGAGACCCTGTCTCAAAAAAATAAAGAATAAAATATGCTTCACTGATTTTAAAATATTACCTAGTAAAGTCACAGGTAAATGATAAATGTTATGAGAAATACCGTTGAAGTGATCATATAGTTTCATTGGAGTCAACAGTACTTCTCAAGTGTCCATAGCAATCACCTGGAGTTTTTCCGAAAGGCAGATTTTGATTTAGTATTCAAGGCTAGCTTGCAGCTGATACTGATACTTTTCAGGTCTGAACCATTCAGATGATAACAAACCTACCCAGGCGCCCAGCTCTGGCTTACTGAATAGCTACTTCTTCCTCTCAGTAATGTTTCCATTGTCTTTTCTTCCTGCTCACCAGGTATAGTAAGAGGCACCGGATTAGGCCTCAGGGTGGAGGAAAAAAAACCTAGATTTGAGTTCTTATTGTTTCCCATTTGCAAAATTGGCCTCATTACTCATCTGAGTCTGTTTCTTTCCTACTCAGCTAAATGTAATAATAGCCAACCTCTCTTGGAGTTGCCATGTGGTTCACGTGTCATAAGGACACTCCACTCCGAGCTTCTCTATCTATGTAAGACACTCAAGTTAACAAGTCAGGCATTAACTGACCCAAGTCTGAAATGTAGTGATAGAAATAGGTCATATATATGGAATTTATAACACTCTGGATATTATCTTTGTACTCTTCTACAAATGAAGAAATAAAGACACTGATTAAGTTACTATCCCAAGGAGACACACATAAATGACAGAAGTAAAATTTGAGTTTATACAATTAACTTCAGAATATGAGTGGATGGAGTTTCACACAACAATATGTTTCTGTTTCTACTTTAAATGACATCTGAATCTAACTTAATGTCTCTTGACCTAACTTATGTTTTCCATTTGTTTTGTATTTCCAGAAGCTAGGGTACACAGATAGGAAAAAACATTTCCACTTACATAAAGGAAACTACTACTATCCAAGGAGGTCCACCATAAAGGAAAGACTCCTGAGAAACCAGCTTGTGTCATTCTAACTCAACCAAGCTTTGGTGGAGTGCAATGGAACTCACTGCTACAGGTTGACACAACACTGTGGACTAGGACAAATACGAGGCAAAACTCCTAACTTTTTTTGTGCCACAAAACACTTCGGCAGTCTGATGAAACCACAGACATTCTCCAAGTAATGCACATATGAGATTAAATTTGTTGTATTACAAATTATGGCATTTGAAAATAAACTCATGATATAAATATACCTTCTTTAGAAGGTATGGAAATATGTAATAGAAACCTAGGCAATAGTTTTATCTCGTTTGTTGATTTTTTTAACCCCCTACTTTTGAGTACCTGACTGGAAAATTGAACTATCCAAGATGATCAGAATGCCTTACTTTCCGAGCACTCTGGGTAATCTAGATTTTTTGTATCACATGCATTTATTATATGCTTTTATAAATAAGATGTATGGAAAAATTACAAAATGAAAATAATAAAGGATAAAAGAAAATTAAGTATTCCATATTTAAAGTTTTAAATAGGTTTTAATAGTAGCTCAAGTACGTAGTGTGTGCCAGGTCCTTTAAGTCATCCCATAAAATCCCCATTGTACAGATGAAAATCTGAAGATTATATAATTAATAATAGTACAATCAGGATTTGAAATAGGCAGACAGACCTCAAAGACAGACTTTGTTTTATAAAACATATTCTTGATAAGTTGCCTACGTGAGATTGCAACTTTTTGTCCTCTTCCCTCAGCCTCCCAAGTCCTGGGGTAACGTGTGCCACCAAGCCTGACCTCAAGACCAGCACTCTTAACCGCTAACCCATTGATTTTTAGTCCTTTGACTGTTGGCCAATGTTCATTGTCCTGTTAGGACAACATGTAAATATTTGCTACTTTATAATATTTTATGTATTTCATATAAAGATTTAAAAAAAAAACCTTTATTTATTTATTTATATTTTGGCCAGCTCAACCTGCCCTGCGGGTGGGGCTGGTGCAGCATGTGGTGCCAGGGACTGATCCACAGTCCCTGCAGTTGCCTAAGCAGACACTTTAGACTGCTGAGCTATCTCACCAGCCCCTTTCATATAGAGCTTTACTCAATGACTAAAAGGAATTATCCAAAGTCTTACAGTTGTTCAATCCCTGGTACTGCCAAAAAAAAACCCAAAGTCTTACAGTTATACTAATTACATCCAATATTATCTTTATATATATGTATTTTTAAAATTTATTTATTTATCTGTCTATCTATGTTATGGCTGGCTCAGCCTGCGCTGGGGGTGAGGCTGGTGTAACATGTGATGCTGGGGATCGAACTGTGGGCCCTGCAGTTGCCTAAGCTTGCCAAAGTAGGCGCTTTAGACTGCTGAGCCATCTCAACGGCCCCCAATATTATCTTTAAATGGGCTATTAGTTGGGACTGGGAAATAGTTTTTGTTTTGCAAAAGTTTTTGTTGTGAGGGAGCTGGCACCAACAATAAAATCCACCCTTGTCTATTTCAGTCCTGCAAACATACTTTCACATTTGAAATCTAAACTTTTGTTGAGTCTTCTTTATAGTGACCATTAACTGGGTCATGTGCCCTTACTCCCAGCTATCTGAGAGCCTGGAGCTATGGAGCATTGCTTTAACCCTGGAGTTTAAGGCCTCGTTTGGACAACATGTTGAGTGAGACCTGGTCTCTTGAAATTAAGCCAGATAACATATTTAAAGAATTTTTTAAAAAACCATATGAAAAATTCATTTATAGGGAGCAGGCAAGATAGCTCAGCGGTCTAAAGCACCTGCTTAAGCAAGCTTATGCAACCATAGGGACAATGGTTCAATCCCTGGCATGCCAGCCCCACCCCTGGGGCAGGCTGAGCTGGCCATAACATAAGTAAAGTTTAAAAATAAATAAGTAAATAATTCATTTGTAAGACAAAGCCTAACATATAGAATTCTAAATTATCCACGTTTAAAGAGACAAGTAATGGCATAACCCTAATTTCAGTTTTGTTTGGCATTCTTTGGAGGTGAACTTTATTGCTCAGCCAGGCTTTTGTTTACTTGCTTGGTTGTAATCACAGTAGTAGACTTATATTCTAATATTTTCATAAGTTGAGGTCTTACGATAAAGCAGGCTAGAATGAAGTAAAATGTTTAAAGATTTCAAATATGTACATTGCACTTCTTAGTTCTAATTAAAGTTTACATTGTCATTATTTGATTTAATTTGCATTAAGTAACAAAGATATCTCCTATGAAAATAAAATTATATCTATATCTATCTATCTATCTATCTAGTAATACAGGTACATCTGGGAAGGCTCCCTCCTCTGTACTGGCCTTCTGTGCTGTATTGGCCCTCAGCACAGGTGCTGTTAAAATAAAAGCTCACTTTGGTGTTCCTTTTAAAAAACAACAACAAAACAAAAAACCAAAAAAGCAGGAGCTTGAGTATGTAGCTTAAGTGTTCCTTCAAATCCCAGTAAAACACACACACATACACATTTCATATTTTCTTACATATTATAAAGCCTAATAAAAGTATAAAAGACTGAACAAGTATGATGATGCTCACCTGTAACTGCAGCATCTCAGGAGGCTGGGGCAGGAAGATCACAAATTCAAAGCCACCAGGGATAATTTAGAGACCCTGTCTTTTCTTTTTTTCCTTCCTTTTTTTTTTTTTTTCCAGACAGGGTCTAACTATGCAGTTCAGACTGGCCTTAAGTTCACTTTGTAGCCCAGGATGGTCTGGAACTTGCAGTGATCCTTCTGCCTCAGCCACCTGAGTACTGGGATTATAGGTGTGCTACCAGGCCTGGCTTAGAGATCTTGTCTTTAAAAGAAGAGGGGGTGGGGCTTGTTATGTAGCTCACCATCCCAAAGTTCAGTTTTTTCCCATGGGAAAAAAAAATTAAGAAAATTGCTATGAAATTAGCTAATGACAAATACACACACACAAAAAAGTGTACCAGGGTCCCAGTATGTGAGTTCTTCACTGAGGGCACATTGTTATAACTTGAGTTTAGGTGTTAACTAAAATATATTTAAAAGTAAATAGAATTAATATAGTTTGTACTGTAAGTACACATTATTAATATATCTGAATAACCATTGTTAATGTGTCTACATTGTCATGTCTGTAAATTTGTTGTAGAATCTTATAACTCACCAGGTCTACTACAGCATTTATTAGTTTAATTAAATTCTAAATGCCATGGTCAAGATTTTACTTTCAGAGTGCATTATACATATCCTGCTTTGAATAGATAATATAGAGCTCAAGTCACCCAAATATTACTGCATATTGCTTACATAAAAAATTATATGAACTTTTGTACTTCTCAGTTTAAAATCCCATTTTTATTAATGGAGTCTAAGAAAAGTCTACTTTCATGCTAAGAGATTTATTTTGTCCTTAAATTAATATTGTTTGGTATGTTATGAACCATGAAAACTTTCCAATAAAAATAAATTGATATGTTTCACACAGAAATGTACACAAATGTTCAGAGTAGTATTTAGTCATAATATCCAAAGAGTAGACAAACCCAAATGTGCAATCAACTGGTGAGTGGGTAAATATAATACATACATAAGACGACATAGTACCAGTAAGAAGTGCAATATCCAGAGTGTGTGTGTCTTGAGAACATTTTGCTTAGTAGAAAAATCCAGTCATAGAAGGCCATATGTGTTATTTGATTCCATTTGTCAAATGTTCAGCAGCCAATCCTGGGGGTAGAAGGTGGCTACCTCAGTACCAGGAATGGGATAGGAGGAATAACTCACTAACCACGGTGGAGTTCTCTGGAAGAGGCAGTCTTCTACCATGGATAATGGTGATGACACTGAGCGATGGCTAAAGACCATGGAATTGTGTGAATGCATCACTACTACATACATGAGTTACCTCAAATATTGATATTTCTTTAAAAAATGTACAGCCAAAATATGAACTGGAAATATTCTAAATATCTTGTATTTTTCACATCCTTCATGGAAAATGAGATACATCATTATAACTGAAATTGTGAAAAATTAACAAAATTTTCCTTCTATATAAACAACAATTTATATTTGATTGTAATGTACTAAGCACTTGCTGTCACTCTTAAACTTGCCGATGTATTACTATTATTTGCTCAATATAACGTAATGATTAAGATTTAACTTTTTGTGTGTGTGTGTTTTTGAGACAGGGTCTTGCTATGCAGTTCAAGCTGGCCGTGAGCTTACTTTTGCAGCCCAGGCTGGTCTCAAACTCGCACCGATCCTTCTACCTCAGCCTCATAAATGCTGGGATTATGGGCGTGTGCCACCATGCCCGACAAGAATTAACTCTTTTTTGGCAGCATTGAGGAACAAATCCAAGAGAAGCTGGTACGTGCCCTGCCACTGAGCCACACCTCCTAGCAAAATTAACTGTAAAATAATATTACATTTTATTGAATATAAATTATTCTAGTTATGACCATAAATCGAGCATATTTGATTTGGGTATACTATACATATATTAAGAAAAATCCTTAAAATTTTAAATGAAATTAGATTTTTTAAAGAAAATAATCCAAATAATATTTAAACATAAGGAATTTAAATTACCATAATGAAGCTCTTTCTTGTTTAATAATGGTACAAAACCTCAAGGTAAACAGAGATGTGATTTATGTCAGAATTGGTAAGTCTTTAACAGTATTGGATTTGATTATTTAGATGCCTATATAAGGATTCTTCAATAAAATTATGATGATTAATTTAAACTTTCTTCTATGACATAAGTTCAAGAGTGGCTGTGATGGGGCTGGGGAGGTAGCTCGGTGGCATGTGTCAACCTGGCAAGCACAAGGTCCCAAGTTCAATCCCCTATACCACAAAAAAAGAGAAAAGTGGTTGTGACGTGCAGTACATAGTGGCTCTCAAAGATCAGAGGTCCATAGGATCTGAGTGACCAAGGAGCCATCATGAGGTTTTGGCTTCTTGTGCACGCAGGCATCCCTCGGTGTCCTGAGGGGACAATTCCAGGACACACTGGCACCATAAACCATGGTGCTCTAGGCCCTTAAATAAAATGTCATGGGATTTGCATTTAACCCAACTGTGGCACCCTCTAAGTCATCCCTAAAACACTAAATTCCACAGACAGTTCTGTATTTAGGGATTGCTACAAAGGAAAGCCTGTGTCTGTTCAGTTCAGATCGAGAGTTCTAAAAAAATATTTTTGATCTGCAGTAGGTTCAGTCAGAGTTCCAGAGGGTGACTGTCTGGCACCTGTTAGCGATTCATTGCATAGAAGCACTTAGCCCAAAAGAATGGACAAAACTTTAAGAAACAGGGACTGGCAAAGTAGCTCAGCAGACTAAAGTGCCTGCTTAGGCAAGCACAGGGACCATGGTTCAATCCCTGACACCATATGCTGCACCAGCTCCACTCCCAGGGTAGTCTGAACCAGCCAGATTCTGGGCATGTGGTGGTGCACACCTAAAATCCCAGCTCTAGGGAGGCTGAAAGCAGGAGGATCACCGAGTCTGAGCTGCATAGTGAGACCCTGTACCAAATACATTAAAAAAAAACAAAACAAAACAAAACAAAAACACAGATCTTATTATGTAGTCCAGGCTAACTTTGCAAGATGTAGTGGCACATGCCTGTAATCCCAGAACTTGGGAGGCTGAGGCAGGAGGATAAGTGCGAGATCAAGACCAGCCTGTGCTACAAAAGCGAGCTCAAGGCCAGCCTGAGTTGCACAATGATACTCTGTCTCAAAAAGACTAAAAACAAACAAACAAACAAAAACTTTAAGAAATACTCCACTACAGCTTTTTAAAAAGAAAAAAGTGCTAAAGCGCTTACCCCAAGGATTTGGCTCATCTGATAGGTAAGAAGTATAACTATTTTGGATGTATTCCATTGTCAAAATTATTAGATTTCAACTAGCAAACTTAGTGATGGAGTAATAGTAAAACTGGACTTTCCTGTACATAGAGGTAAGAATATAGAACGAGACAAATTCCCCCCACATATCTAAATACCCACTGAAAAAGAACTTGTGACCTTACAATGCTTGAAATTCAGTGCTTTAACATCTATAGATTGGGGAAGACTAGCTTTTCCTTGTTTCCCACCATTTTGTTTTGCATCAATAGGGAAGATTGCCCTGGAGCATGCCAGGGGGAGGGCACAATGCCTGCCCTTCGCTTGATGGGGTTGGACTTAGGGGAAACAGGAGAGGTAAGGACATTGGGAGGTAGATAGACAAGTACAGGGAAAGAAGCAGGAAGGGAAATGTTAAAGATAAACTTAACCTGTACTTGGGATGAACTCTGAGCTGAGAATGAGAAGAAAAGCCCTTCCCTTCCTGTCATATTTCTTCCTTATTTGGTTCACACATTTGTATACATATGTAATATATGATAAGCAAATATTTTTGTTTTCTTATCCCCTCATGTAACATAAGATACACCAACTTTAGAATAGCATTTAGATGTCATTAACTTCTGTTTCAATTATATCAGGAGGTAAGAGAGCATCACTTAAGGACTTTACCTGGTCTTTGGGAGAAGGGATTAGAATCTAATTTGAGAAACACTAGTGGAAATAGTGGTTATAAATTTATTAGCCGTAGTCCTGTGACTCTTGGGTTGGACAGGTGAATCTGATTCTAAAGTCAAAGGAGAAAGGAGTGCTTAAATGCATTTTAAAGTTCATTCCTGTTTTGAACTCAGGACATAATTTCTAAGAGAAAATTAGTATCTTCAGGTCAACCCACAAAAAACATTTCTCTCATTCTAGCATTCCTAGCGGTGTTACCTTCCAAGGAAAAATGCTCCATAGTTTCCACACTAGTTTAGCAGGATGCATGGACTCCCCTTCCTTTCTAATCTAGCAGCAGAGACTAGCTTCAAGCAACTGGAGTGACGTGCTGTGGTTTGCAGTGAGTTCTCCAGCACAGTGGGAACAGCTGACTAGGGTAAGATCGTGTTGAATGATTGGGTGAAAGCTTTAGGAAGCTGGAAATTGGATGTTTCATCTTCTTTAGTGTCACTGCGTTTGGGGTTCGCCCTGGGATGCGTTTTGTTTTTCAATCCCAGGTGAGCTCACCATTATCAGTTGATTCTCACCAGGAACTAATGAGCTTTCTTTGTTTACCCTACTATCTATGGAAAAGGACCGTTTCACAGAATGTTTATTTTCTTTACATTTTTGTTCCTAAAACAAGCACTGTCAGGCTTTTTTTTTTTTTATGGTACTATGACTTCAAGGTTTATGTATTATAAGCAAACAGCTGGCAGTAGGAGGTTCGGTGAGAAAGTAAGGAAAGGGTTAAAGAATTTTCATTTGCAGGAAAGGAAGGAAGACCAAGAGGAAGTACAAAGAGCTAAGAGGTGTTATGCACTTATATCAACTTCCTGCAATGAATGTAATCATGTACTACAAACGTAATAATAACCATTAAAAAGCTCAGCATGGTGGAGCACATCTATAATGCCAGCAATTGGGAGACTAAGCCAGAAAGTGTCAGAAGTTCGACCCTAACCTAATGAGTTAAAAGACAGCCTAAACTACATAGCAAGACCCTGTCTTTAAAAAACAAAAACAAAAACAAAACAAAACACTCTCATTTGATCTTGATTTTCTTCCTATCACTGTTTCCAAGCCACTACCCCCACCCAACAAATTAGACTACATTGAAAAAGTTACTGGATTCAACTACAACCATCTCCATGTAAGACATGTCTGGAAATCTGTTGTTGCTGGGGAGATAATGATAGTTCAGCAGTGTAAGTGCCTGTCTGGCAAGTGCAAGTTGTGAGTTTGATCCCTGGTTAAAAAAAAAAAAAAAAAAAAAAATGATGTCCATTAACAGCAGATCAAATAAATGGTGGTGGTCCTAGAAAATCCTAATGGGCCTAGAGACACAACCATCCTAACATAGCCTACCATGTTCCATGTCTGTGGTCATGTGATGTAAACCAATTATTGCGCTGCCAGCAGTATGGAAGTAAAGCTCAGGGCTGGGGATGGAATGCTTGCCTAGCATGTATGCAATTCTGGGTTCCATCCCTGTCACAGGGAAAACAATCCAGGATGTACAGCTCTGCACAATAGGTAGTAACTTGAAAGAAAGAATAAATGACTGTTCACTAGTTTCTTTGTTTACAGCACTTGCTTCGATGGTTTGAGTGTATCCTTATGAAAATGATCTGTCATGGTACACCAGCAGCAGTTCCATACCTCTCCTATTTACACATCTCGGGGCATCCAGAACCCATGGAATGATTGCCCTGGGTCATCTGTTTCTGGATGACTTAGGATGTTCACCAAGAGATGACCTAATAGCGCGTTTCTCAGAAAGCAATCCCACTGATAAGCAAAGCATGACTGTACATTCTAAAGACAAAATCAGACCCTGGAGGCCAGAAGTCAGAAGTGGATTGATTTTAGCTCTGAGCTAAAATCAAGCTATTAGAGGGGCTGTGGCATTCCTTTGTAGAGGCTTTGAGGCAAGATCTGATTCCTTGCTCTTTCTAGCTTCCAGAGGCTGTTTCATTCCTTGTCCCGGAAATTCTTTTTACAAAGCCAGTGATGGCTGGTGGAGTCTTCCTCCCATTTTAGCATTCTGACCGACTACTCCATAGGATGTTGATCACCTTGGGCTACCTACGTATGTCAGGTAATCTCCTCAGCTTGAGGACAGATGGCTCACAGTCTTTCTTCCTCCTTGCCATATACATATATATATATATATATATATATATATATATATATATATATATATATATTCTGGGGACTGGGATGTGGATGGACACCTTTGGCAGGGTGCAGGCAGGAGAAATTATTCTGGTTAGAGCAGCTATTTGTAATTCACTGTTTTCTTGAGTCTAAGCAACTTCCCTTCTAACATCACATTCTTTATTGTCCAAAAAACAGATGCCTACTCAAACTAGCTAATGTTAAGAAAATTCAGATATACTGAGGATTAGAAAGAAATCTTGTATTTCTCACCTCAGTGTGGTTGCTTATGACTCAAGAATTCTAGTAAGGAAAAAAAAATTCTAGCAAGGTAGATACAGTACGTCCTATCCAAAATACTTGGACCCATAAGCCAGGCATGGTGGCGCACACCTATAGTCCCAGCACTTGGGAGGCTGAGGCAGGAGGATCAGTACAAGTTCAAGACGAGCCTGGGCTACAAAAGTGAGCTCAAGGCCAGCCTGAACTGCATAGTGAGACCCTGTCTCAAAAATACAAAACAACAACAACAAAAACAAACTTGGACCCAGAAATGTTTTGGGTTTCAGATTTTTATTTCTAGATTTTGAAATATTTGTGCATATGTAGTGAGATCTTGAGGAGGGACCCTACTGTGGACATATAGTTCATTTATGTTTTATACACATCTTACACACAAAGCTTGAAGCTGATTTTATATATTTGTTAATTTGTACCTATGGCTCTCCCTTCCCTTCCCGCTTTGATCTAGAACTTGAGCCCTGGGCCTCCCTTATGCATGACAGAAAAGTGCTCTGCCACTAAACTACATCCCAACCCTTTTACATTTTGATAGAATCTCCCTAATTACCCAGGCCTGCCTTGAGCTCATGCCTCAATCTCCCAAGTAGCTGGTATTATAGGCATGTACAACCACACCCAGCTGTGTCTTGTGTTGTGACTATGACCTGTCACATGAAGTTGAAGGTGAAATTTTCTACCTGTGGCATCATGCTGGTGATCAAATATTATGATCATGATTTTTTTTCCCTCTGTGCATGAGAGGCTTTGGGTATGTAAATACATGTTTCACACTCACTCAAATGAAGAGTATTGGGCATTTGAGATGTCTTCAGTAGGGACATTCAGCCTGTACTGCCATATGTACATGAAAGATGAAAAATGGGGAGTATGTCCATCATGAGAAACTAGAATCTCAAAAGTATTAGTTTAATGGAATAGGGTGAAAGGATAGCAATTTTTTCTAAGAATAGCATTTTAAGAATGGAAGAGATGTGAATAAATTTGTAATTCAGTATCTTAAAAAGAAAAGAGATATGGGACAGAGATAGAAATAGATGCAGTCAATTTCTCAGAAGATGTGAAGCTCTGTGTAAAGCATAAGATTACTTTTTTTTTTTTGAGGGGGGGATTGAACTCAGGCCCTTGCGCTTACCAGGCAAGTGCTTATTTCTACTGAACTATCTTCCCAGCCCCTGATTACTTGGTTTGAACAAGACAGAAGCCCATACGAGACTAGAGGGGAAGATTAGATGGAAAATGGTGACAGTTTAGGCAGAGGAAGACAATGTTGATGTTCTTCGTATAAGAAGAAGGGTGTGTGGTGATACTGAGTCAGGTTTAAGAAAGATAAATAAGTTTGGGTTTCCTATAGAGGGAAAATGAACTAACCAAAGGAAAAAAGTTCTTGTTAGGTGCTTCAGGCAGGAGATTATGAATTTGTAGAGTCATTTCCTTCCTGCATGATTTTTTTCCTTCTATGCATGAGAGGCTTTGGGTGTATGGGCGCATGTTTCATACCCACATGATTACTAGGAGACTTGCATGGTTAACAGTTGATGAATATGAATGGAAAACACTGTCATAAAAATGGTATCCTTAGTATGATGGTACTTTTATTAGTGTAAAATTCATAGCTTTTGTGAAAAATTTATGTTCCCATTTCAGGAAACTCGAATGACAAGAAAAGGTTTTCAACAATTAAAAGAGGGACTGAAGAAAGAAATGAGAAGGTGAGAGAGACAATGAATTCAAAGTTTCATCCTTAGATATTTATTGAGCACTGACTGTGTATGAAACTCTTGAGTTTTGCACTGTGGATAAAACTTAGATGATTTTCACACTTTGTTTTCCCCCTAGGCCCTCAGTCACATAGTAAAACTAAGAAGCTCTCTGGGCTGAGCAAAACTCTTGTCCACTCAGGTTCTTTTCCCCTTTTCTTCTATCTCCAGTTCCCACTCTGACTCAGGATAGTTCAGATAGCTGTGGGTATCTTTTTAGTGTTATTCAGTATGCCTGAAAAACTAATAGCCCAATGGATGTTTTTATTTTTAATTTTGATTTTTTTTTTTTTTTTTTTTTTGTGGCTGGCTCAGTCCACCCTGGGGCTGGGGCTGGCTTGGCATATGGTGCCAGGGATCAAACTGTGGTCCCCTGTGCCTGTCTAAGCTTGCCTAAGCAGGCTCTTTAGACAGCTGAGCTATCTCATTGGCCCCCAATGGATGTTAATATACACTTAAATTATGGTGAAGAGGTCTCATTAAAAGAGTAATAATCATGTGTGCAACAAGTAATATGAAGTATTTGGGGGTAAATGTAAAGATGGACACGCAAATGAAGAGAATCAGGCTAAAGCAGACACTAAAAAACCTATGAGAATTTCAGCTGCTATTTACAGCTGCCCCCAAAGCCTATGAAACTACCACCAAAATCAAGGTAATAAACTTCACAAGTTTTCTTGTGTTCTTTTGTATATCCTTTCCTTTTTTTTTTGTTCCTTCCCACCTCTCTCCTTCTTCCACAGAACACCACTAATCCATTCTGTCTTTGTAGATTCATTTGCATTTTCTAGAATTTCTTTTAAGTAGAGTCAGATAGTATGCCCTCTTTCCTTATCTGGCTTTTTTTCACTTAGCATAATTATTTTGAGATTTACTTGCTGTGTTGTGTCCTTCCATAATTCACTTATTGCTAAATAGTACTCTGTTGTATGACTATACCTGTTCATTGATTCACCTGTACATCAACGACATTTGGATTGTTTCGTCTTACTGCAAACACAGCTATTTAGAATATTCTTCTGTGAGTATTCATATAAAATATGCTTTTTCTTTTGGGTAAATGCCTGGAAATGGAACAATGGATAATATAGCAAGTTTCTGTTTAATTTTCTAAGAAACTAAAGAGGACCAAGAGATGGAGAGAGAGAGAGGAAGGAGGGAAGGAAAGGAAGAATAAAAAGAATTAAGATGTATATGTAAAAAAATGTACATGTGCATGTACCAGCTCCCCATGGTGAATGTAGCCATCATGCACTGCAAACATGTCCTAACAAAGATTAAAATTAAAAAATAAATATCATGTAATTTTTTTTAAAATTTTATTTATTTATTTGTTTGCTTGTTGTGTTTGTTTGTTTCTTTATTTATTCATTTTGTGGCTGGCCCAGCCTGCCCTGGTGGTGGCGCTGGCACAGCATGTGGTGCCAGGGATCGAACTGCAGTCCCTGCAGTTGCCTGTGCCCTCCTGAGCAGGCGCTTTAGACCACTGAACCATCTCGCCGGCCCCTATCATGTAATTTTTGATTGGATAAGGGCAAGTGTTTTTAAAGGAACTGCCAAGCTGTTATCCTACTGGCTTACCACTGTCCATTCCCACGAGTTGTACGTGAGACCAACTCCTCCTGACCTGTGAGGATTCATCCCTTCCGTTTAAGCTGCTCGCATCGGCATCATGTGTGGCATCCTTTGCACTTCCTTAGTGACTAGACATATTGAGACCTTTTCATGTCACCTTTGCAGCCCTGTATGTTAGATATTCATATTGGTCTTTATAGTTTTGTCCACTGCTTATTGGATTTTTCTTATTTAAGGTGATATAGATTAAATACTTTGAGCAGCCTTAAGAGACTTTAAAAGTGAAGTCTTGGATTGGCCAAATAGTTCAGTGGATTAATGCACCTGTAAGCATGCACAGGGTCGGAGGTTTGATTCCTGGGCCTGCTGTGCCAGCCCCAGCCCCATTGAGATGGCAGTTGAGGCTGGACGTGGTGGCGCACACGCCTGTAATCCCAGCTCTTGGAAGGCTGTAAACAGGTGGGTCACTAGGAGCCTGATCTAGTAGTGAGATCCTGAACACCCTGTAGACCCTCCCCTAAAATACCAAAACAAACAAAAAAAGTGAAGTCCTAAGGAATATATACATGGAACAACTTGAAAAACACATTCAAGTCTTGACTTTTTGACACAGAAGGATTTAAGGTCAACTAAATCTGAGTACTTAATCTATCTCTTTTATTGTTATTACCTAGCAGAACCTGCTCAACTGATATTTACTAACTTTAAATTCAGAGAACAGGCTGTTTTCTGCAACTGCCTTGCAGGTATCGATTTTAAGATTTTTAGAAATGCTGTCTGATTGTTAAACACAGCAATTATTAAAAATAATTACATAAGCAGGCAGGTATATTAAAATCTAGTAGGTAAGACTCAGTACTCATCACTAATAGCTATAAGTGTAGAAGTTCCATATAAAATTAGAGGAACCTAACAAATCACCTTTAATCAGTGACCCATGAAATGATCAATACATTTCACAAAATTGATGGAACTTTACCAAGTACAGTGGCTTTTTGTGGTTTTTATTTTAAATGGAAAGGGAATATAGATTCCTCATGAAAACTTTTTTCTATCTTTGTAAGTTTAAAATCTTACGAAGAAGTCTGAATAACTTATACCAACGAATATGCGAAACTAATGTTTGTAATAGAGGACTGCCTACCAGACAGTTCCCATAGTTAAAAAGTCAAATAAATCATTCTTTCTTTTTTAATCCTTGTCTTAGATACAAATATGAGTTCTTCTCCTGACTAACCTACATAGTGAGTATATTTTTCCAATTACTAAGAGTCAGTAGATTAGTCTGTCTTCCTTTCTTCTTTTCCCTATCAGTATTCATTTCTACTTACTTAGGTCTTTGTTGTCTAGATGTCCCCCCCAAACCTCATGTAGTCATAGGTAGAGCTTTTTCAGAGGTGGCTGAATTTAGAGTGTGTGGTTGATTCGTGGGGTATTGTTAGGGTTAAAGATGCTAGGATTAAGGGTGGGTGATTACTAAACCAGTCCACTGATTGGTTTGGCACTACCCTAATGTCAATAGCCTAGATACAATATAAGGGACAGAAAGAGGCTTGTCTTCTTTTACTACTTTGCTACTTTCTGCCCATCATTAATTATTTCTCCTCTGCAGTGCCTGCCATCCGTCTTACTTTGGAGTCAGCTGGTTATGGACTGAAACCTCTACAGACTGTGAGCTAAATCTTTCCTGCTTTAACATTAGGTGTTGAGTGTTTTGTTTTAGCAATGAGAAAAGTAACTAAGACAGTCTCCAATGCAGATATATTTTAAATTTTATAACATATTTAAAATCTTTTTCGCTGAGCATAGTGGTACATACCTATAATACCAGCACTCAGGAGGCTGAAGTCAGAGCCTGGGTTACACAGTGAATCCAGGCCACACTGAACTGCACAGCAAAACCCCCCACCCCCTAAAAAAGTTTTTCATTCCATTTATGTAACTACTATATGAGTTAAATAAAAGTTATTAACATTTCATCCAAATATTTGTCACCAGCCTATAAGGTGACTAGCAGGTAAACAAGGAAACAGCATTAGAGAAGTGAAATGAAATGACCTGCCCACAATGACAAGCTGCGTCATGTTACCATCTGGTGACTCTCATGTCCACATTCTTCTCATGGCACTCTCATGGCTATCAGCTCACTTCTTTTTTTTTTTTTAACTAGAGAATCCTCTGTTCTATTCTTTCTTCTCAAGTCTATTGTGTGTATCATCACATCAGATAAAACATGGCAGCGCAGCACCATGACGTCTACATGGTTTCCGTTATACAGATGATAAAAGTCTGAACTTTTTTTTTTTTTTTTGGTAGGGACTTGCTATGTTGTTCAAACTTGAATTGCCTATGGAGTCCACTCTGATCTCACACTTATGGTGATTCTCCTGCCTCAGCCTCTTGAGTGTTCCACCACGCCTGGCAAAAATCAGAACTTTATTTTTGCTTTTAGATCAGAAATATCTTTTCTTGGGGCCGGCGAGATGGTTCAGTAGTCTAAAGCGCCTGCTTAGGAGGGCTCAGGCAACTGCGGGGACTGCAGTTTGATCCCCGGCACCACAAGCTGCGCCAGCCCCACCACCAGGGCAGGCTGAGCCAGCCACAAAATGAATAAATAAAGACACAAACAAACACAACAAATAAATAAATAAATATCTTCTTTTCTTAAACTAGGAAAACATACCACTTTGACTTTCTTGAGACTGTGTTTTACCAGTGCTCCCCTTTGAGCTACAGATTCTTGTGGAATAGTTATTGTAATGAATCTGGATATTTATGTCCCAAGCCTATTCTACAGACCAAATCTATATATAACAACTGCCTTGAGTGTGTTGAGTCACAGAGAGGTAGGGAACTTCTAGTAAAATTTGACAGAAGTCATTAGGCTTGGGTCATAGCTTAGTGGTATAGTGCATCCTCAGCATGTATGAGGTCTTCATTTTGATCTCTCCTGCTGAAGGGCACTGGAAAGCTAACTCAGTGAGGATTTCAGGGCCAACACCTAAGGAAGGAAGAAAAATGGAAGAGATGCCTGTAGCATTTGTGCCTCCTTTCTCTTGAGACATCTGGCTCTTCCAAAAGCAAATAAGACTCTCAGTAGAGCTTTTCATAAGTTCACAGAACTATGTGGGAGTGGGAAGGGAAATAAACTAAGTTTAGCATTCACCAAGGGAGAGAGAAACAGCTCAGGCTTTTGCTGTTGACTTCCGGAAGCACTATACCCTATGAATCAGAGTGAACTGGAAATAGATCCGAACTTGTGTGGAATGAATCACATTGTCCCTGACTGGGTGTTGAGGCGTCTGCTCACGGCCTTAGTCTTACTGCCTCACAGAACCATCCTTAGAGAGGAAAGCAGCATTGTCTGGAGCCTCAGGCTGCCTCTCTGGTGTTCTTCACACAAATCCAGCACAGGGGAGTACCCAAGTACTTGGGAAAGTGACAGCCAGAGAGACTACAGACATAGGGCCATGGGTACTCTGAGATGTAGACTTTAACTGTGACTGTGATTATGAATTTACAGAATATAAGAATAGAGATGTTTCTAGAAACCAGAAACACAGAACCAAATAGTTATAGTGGAAGATACAAAAATACCTATTGGACACTTATAACAGCCAACTGTACAGAGCTGAGGACAAGGTCAGGGAAGTGGAAGAAGGCTCAGAAGAAGATACACAGATTCATAGACAAGGGGATAGAAAAGTGGGGGGAGAAGATGTGAGCTAGTGTAAAAAGAGGTCAAACACAAGTACAAGGAAAATAGGACAGGAGTGATGGAATGGAACAAAGGAGAGATGTCTAAACAAAAGGTACCATGCCACAGGTTTGACAAAATCTTAAACCTTAAGCAAGAAAAAGGTAAAGAATCATGGCTAGTTACACCATAGTAAGACTGGTGAAAACTGGAAAGAAACTAAGGCATACAGAAGAAAAAAATCATCAAAAGAGTAAGACACCAGTTGCCTTGCAATTCAAATAACACTATCTCCAAGGTACTGAAAGAAAATACTGCGACCTAAAATTCTGTGTTCAAACAATATACCTTACAATTTAGGACAAAGATATTTTTAAATAAATAGAATTCAAGAATCCATCACCAGCCAGGCATGGTGGCACACACCTGTTATCCTGGCACTTAGGCGGCTGAAGTAGGCAGCTAAATAGCTCAGCGGATTAAAGTGCCTACAAGCAGGTGCAGGGGCCGGGGTGTTTGGCCCCTGGCCCTGCCATGCTGGCTCTGCCCCCCAGGGCACACTGAGACTGCACTTGAGACTGGGTGTGGTGGTGCACCTGTAATCCTAGCTCTTGGGAGGCTGTACACAAGCAGATCCCTATGAGTCCAATCTAGTAGTGAGACCTTGAACACCCTGTAGACCCTTCCCTAAAATATAGGGAAAAAAAAAATAATAGGAGGCTGAGGTAGCAGGGTCACTTAGTGTTGAAGGCCAACCTGGACTACATAGTGAGTCCAAGGATAGCTTAAATTACATAGTAAGACTGTGTAAGACTTAAATTACATAGTAAGACTTTTCTTTCAGAAAAGAAAAAAAACAAAAACAAAAACAAAAACACAAGGGCTGGGGAGATAACTCAGCAGTCTAAGTGCCTGCCTGGTAAGCATAAGGACCTGGGTTTGATCCCCATTACCACATGTCGTGTGGGCCCCAGAACCCTGGATGTGCTGTGGCTAGGCAGTGGTGCATGCCTGTAATCCCAGTGCTGGGGAGGCTGAGACAGGAGGCTCACTACGAGTCTGAGCTGCGCAGTGAGACTCTGTGCCAAATAAATCCATAAAAGATTTTTTTTTTTGATGGGACCAGGGTTTGAACTCACAACCTTGCACTTGCCAGGCAGGCACTTGTGCCATGGTGCTACCTCCCCAGCCCCCATAAAAGATTTTTAAAAACTAAAAAAAAAAAAAAGAAAAAATTCTTTGCTAGCATACCTGTTCTAGAAGAAAGAAGATATAGGGAAGAGGGAAATGATTTCCCATGGAGCATGAGATTCCAGAAGGAATGAAGAGCAATGCAAGGTAAATATGTGGGTAAATCTAGATGAATATTAGCTTTATAAAACAATACAATTTTAATGTTGTGTGAAAGCATTTTAAAATAGTAACACATCGATTGAGATGAGAAAGTAAAGTGGGCTGTGGTATTTACAGTGCCCGTTAGTTATAATAATGAATATTAGGCTTTTAGAAATAAGAAAAGACAGATGGTATGGCTATGATAAAACTCAAGTTGAATTCAGAAAAGAAACAATGTAGAGGAAAGTGAAGCACACCTGCAATTTCAGGAGGCTAAGAGGAGGATTGTTAGTTTGAGGCCAGCCAGAGCTACACAGCAAGAGCCAGTCTCTAAAACAAGGGCCAGGAGACAGCTCAGTGGCATAAACACTGGCTCTGCAAGTATAAGGTTCTGAGTTTGATCCCGGTATCAAAACCAAAACCCTTCAACTAAGATAATATAAGGAGAATTTATATTAAAAGAGACTAATTCTAATTACAAACTATGTAGGTGCTGTGGAATTACAAGGAATAATTCTCAAACCTAGCACCAGGGCAGGTATGTCTTTTGGGGACTAAAGAGAAAGGGGAAGGAGAACTTACTAGAAAGAAGAAGGCTGAGGCAGAAGGACCAGTGTGAGTTTAAGACTAGCATGGGTTACATAGTTCAAGTCCAGCCTGGACTACATAGTGAGGTCCTGTCTCAATAAATAAGTCAACTAAACAATTTCATACAACCTACTATTTAGTTGGTCACGTTACCTACATTTGTAAACATGGCTGCTTTTAGCTAAGCACAAATCTCTCCTGGGTGGTGGCAGAAATACATTCATGGAAGAGCAGATGCTAACAGAGGCCTTTGTGGGTTACTCTGCTTTTATAAGGGAGCATCTCAGTGAGACCCTGAATTCCATGCATAGTACTTCTGACATCAGGGTGTAGTAGCAGTGGTCCATTTCCCATTAACTCTCCTACTGCTGAGACCGTGATCTATTTTTTAACATTATAAGTCCACTCTTAAACTAGGTGTGGTTGTGCATACCTGTAATCCCAGCACTCAAGAGGCTGAGGCAGGAGGACCAGTGTTGAGGATAAACTGGGCTACCCAGTGAATTCAATGCCAGCCTAAACAATATAGTGAGACCCTGTCTCTAAAATAAACACACAGACACAGACACAGATA
>PVKN010002660.1:0-41233 GCA_004027915.1 Capromys pilorides
TTTTTTTTTATTTTGTGGCTGGCCCAGCCTGCCCTGGTGGTGGGGCTGGTGCAGCATGTGGTGCCGGGGATTGAACCGCAGTACCTGCAGGTGCCTGAGCTCTCCTAAGCAGGCGCTTTAGACCACTGAACCACCTCGCCGGCCCCTGAAGAATCCTTTTGAAAGAGGCCTTTAAACTAGATTTTGAAGGAACTGACAAGTATAAATTGTCAAAAAGAAACAACAAACCACGTTTGTAGGGCTGAAGAGATAGCTTAGTTGACTAAGTACCTGCTTAAGCAAGCTCAGGGATCAGGGTTCAATCCCTGGCACTGCATGTGGTGCCAGCTCTGTTCCCAGGTGCACTGAGCCTGCCACTGAGACCAGAGACCAGTAGTGGTGGCATGCACCTGGAATCCCAGCACTGGGGAGGATCACTAAAGTCCCAGCTGTGCAGTGAGACCCTGTACCAAATACATAAAAAAGAGAAAGTTTGTATAGGAAAATAGAATGCAGAAAGCCCATGGCTAGGAATTTGCAGATGTATATATAAAATAGCATAGAGAATGGCTTAGTTTAATAGCAGAGCGAAAATTCTATCATTAGGACCCATTCAAACAATGTTTGTCACCTGTGTGCCAGGCACTGTTCTGTGCAGGGCTGTAGCAGTAAATAGGAGAACCAAATTCCTGGTGCAAATTGGCTCTTTTTTTTGGGCGGGGGCGGGGGGGGGGGACCAGGGTTCGAACTCCGTTCTTTTCTCTAATGCCAGACATAAAAACCAAGTAAAAAATGATGCATTATGAATAAAATAAAACTGAAGCAGACGTGTTGGTGCACACCTAGAATCCCAGTGCTCTAGGAGGCTGAGGCAGACGGCTGGCAACTTGAGCTCAGTCTGGGTAACTTATTCACTTAGTGAGACCATCTCGAAATAAAATATAGAACAGGGCTAAGGATGTAGCTCAGTATGAACACTCTGGATTCAATCTCCAATTTCACAAAAATAAAAAAAAAATTAAACTAAGCCATGTAGCCAAACCAATTGTGAATGTATAGCAAGATAGTCAGGGAAGGCCTGTTTCAAGAGAGGGCATTTACACTGAGTCCCAAACAATGAGAAAGAGCCAATCATGCAAGAAGCTAGGCAAAGAAGTCTCTAGACTGAACAGACCTAGGGCAAAGAACCTGGAGCAGGAAGGAACGCAAAGAACAAAGGTGGCTATGGCAGGGTGAGCTGCAGTGACATAGTAGGAGATGAGGTGAGAAAGACAACTGGACACCTTTCAGGGCTTCCTAAGGCTTTGGAATAAAATGAGGTTTCTTAGCTGGGTACAGCCGCACATGCCTGTAATCCCAGCCTCTTCAACTTCGTGAGATTGTGTCTCAAACACATAATAAAATATAATTAGAAAGGGAATAACCTCCACTACATACCAGATGAGGTTTTCTACAAGAAAACAGTATAAGTCAATTATAAATGGGGAGTGCTGTCTTTTCTAGAAAGCAGTACATTTGACGCTTTACAAGCAAAGGAGGAAGATAGCAGAGCTCTTGCATTGAAACTGATGAGAGAGGGCTCATTTCTGAGAAATGCTGCAGGTTCCTGTGCACAGAGTGGGGTGGTGAGTGAGTCTGTTCTGTCTGTAGCAGAGGTGGGGTCAGGAGCTCCAGGCCAAGGCTGGTGTCCAAGTCCAGGTATAAGGGAAGACAAGAATTCACTTAGAAATGGTGAAAGTGAAAAAGAAGAGTGGCACAAATATTAAACTGGAGGAACTGGTATCTGTCAGAATAAATAGAACAGAAAATCTGTTGTGAGTCTCTCTTGGGAGTGGCCTTGGTAACTAAAGTGAGGGAATCCTACCTAGATGTTAACAGTTTGGGGTAGGTGTCACAAGCAATTAAAGTACATGATTAGAGAGGTTGTGGAGGTGACAGGGCAGGGCAGGAGGAAGATTAAGACACTCCTTCTATCAACAGAAATTGGGAAGCCAACAAGAAGTCGACCTCTCAGAAGACAGAGAAGCAAGTTACAAAAACAAAACCCTGAATGTATCCACAGCACACCTGATAGTTCAGTGATTGCGTGTTTTGTTTTGTTTTGTTTAACTGATCTGTTCATTTGAGGAAAGAAAGTGCAGCCCTTTTGTGAATCTGAGTTTTGAATTTAAAAAACAGCTTTTCAGAAGCTAGTAGCTATTGATTATCAATTTTAAGAACAGATTTGTTATATTATTTTAAAATGCTGTTTCAGAGCTGGCGAGATAGCTCAGTGGACTAAGAACCTGCTTAGGCAAGCTCAGGGACTGGATGGATCCCCAGTACCACATGCTATGCCTGCCCCGCCCCTAGGCATGCTAAGCCTGCCACGGAGACTAGGCGTGGTCACACACACCCTTCCTAGACTGTGATAACTACTACTCTGTTCTTTCCTTTGAGATAATTCTTTCAGTTTCCACATTGGTTAAGCCAGCTTTCTATTCCTGGAATAAAATAGCTGACCCAATCATCTTAAAAAGATGAAAGGTTTATTTTGGCTGACAGTCTTCAGGCTGTGCTGCACAGTACATCATGACAGGAAGTATGTGCTGCAGTAAACGTGTTACTTCAGAGCGGACAGGATCCAAATCAAGAGGAAGAGAAAGAGTATTTCCTCTGAGGCATGGCCCCCTGTGATTGAGAAACTGTCACCAAGGCCCACCTCTTAAAGGTTCCATCACTTCCAAGCAGTTCCATGGGCCTTGTGCCAAACCAAAACATGAATATAAGTTAGAACATGCAGAATTTGTCTTTCCATGTCTTGCTTATTCTACTGAACATGGTGCCCTCCAGTTTCCTCTATATTGCTATAAATGACACAATTTCACTTATGGCTGAAAGCATGCCCCTGTGTATGTGTATCTCCTTGTTTTTAGCCATTCATACAGCAGCAGACATGTATATTGATTCCACATCTTGATGGTTGTCAACAGTATTGCTGTAAACATGGAAGGGCCCCTGCCACTTCGCTCTCACTTCCTTTGGATATGTGCTCCATACTGGGATTGTGAGAGCACATGGTAGCTCTAATTCTAGTGTGGGTGGAACTTTTATATTGTTTTTCATAACTTTTGTATTAATTTACATACTTACCAACAGTGCATAAGAATTCTTCTATTGCTTCATGGTACCCCGCATTCGCAATTTTTTGATAAGCCATTCTAACTAGGATCAGTTGACATCTCAGTGTAGTTTTTTGTTTTCTTAAAGACTAGTCTACTTGGGACACACGCTCATTTTTACTTATCTTATTTATCACTGTGTAATGATATTAAGAATTGAACCCAGGGCCTACACACTGAACCACACCTGTGTTCCATGATTTGTATTTTGAGATGGCTTTCTACATTTTTAAGTGGCTCAGACTGGGCTCAAAATTTTTAATTTTCCTGACTCAGCATCCTCCCAGAATGCTGGAATTACAGACATACTTCTTTTAAATCAGAGTCTCCCCCAATCCCCATGAATTGTTAGAATTTCTTCTATAGTCTGAAAATTAACCCCTTGTTAGGTGAATAATTTGCCATTATTTTTCTCTAATCGATAGATGGTCTCTTTCTTCCTTTGATTGTTTATTTTATTATACAGAAACTTTAGTTTCTTGAAATTCTATTTATCAATTTTTGCTTTTGTTGTCTGTATTTTGGCATTACATCTAAAAATCTTTGTCTAGACCAAAGTCTTGGATTATTTCCTTATACAGATAGTTAAATCAGCTCTTTAACTGGCAAAGATTTAATTTTATCTTTCAATAGAAATAGTTTTTGATATACTCCTTAATAGTAGGAAAAGAATTATTTTAGTGTAGCATGAAGTAAGAAATAATACAAAGAGTAAGAATAAGCAGTTGATCATTTTGTAGTATGAATCAACATTATACAATTACAGAAGGAAGAAGGATCAACTTTGTTATTCAAAATGCTGCATTGTACCTTCCCTTAAAAATTAATTAGCAACATCCTGACATGGTGGTGGATGCCTGCAATCCCAGCACTCAGGAGGCTGATGCTGGAGGATCATTGCAAGTTTGAGACCAGCCTGGGCTACAAAGTAAGCTAAAGGCTGGCCTGAGCTGCATTATTATTATTATTATTATTATTATTATTATTATTATTATATAGTTAGGAACATTCTAAAAGAATTCTTTTCTCCAACTTAAAAAAAATTCAATTGTTTTTATAAGGGAAGTTCCTATTACTTTTGTAAACATTGAACATATTCATCCATGCTCATCAAGAGTATAAATTAATACAAATCTGAACATCAACAAAACCATTTCACTTTCTACCCTCATGTTATTATCATTATTAAGAGTGGAAAATCATTATCCAACTAAGAAAGTAGGTGAATAGAAAGGCAGCAAGGTAGTAGGGAGATTTTAAAAAAATACTTTTCTATTGTTTTCTTATTCCTTCTTTTTTGGGTGATCATGCTGAGGATCCAACCCAGGGGGTCATAATGCTATGTGAGACTGCTACATCCTCAACTCTTTTTTTCTAATTAATAATTAAAAAAAATTTGGAGCCAGGGTCTTCCTAAGTTCCCCAGGCAGCTTTGAACTTGCCTCAGCTTCCCAAATAGCTGGTATTACAGGTGTTTGACACCTCAACTAGCTAGTGTTGCTATTTTGACATCAGGTGTTACAGTAAATTTGACCTGAATTTCAATAGAAGAAAAAGAAAACAATAGAAGTGGAAAATGGTGGAATGAAGTATAGGAAAATAGAAGAGGCCATCGTACTTTGGCCCTTAGTTCTCTGCAGCCGTGTGCTAGGTATACCATTTGTGATTTAGTAGGCTTTTATTAGTTTTATGCATGTTATGCTAAGGTATGTGTTTGACACGTCATTTTGAAGTCTTAAACTCAGTAACCTTTTGTGTTACTCCAATTCAGTTACAATGTATGAGACAGTTTTCTAACATGGCATTTTCTATTAATACAGGGTAAAATTTAAGAACAATAAAAGCTATTCAACATTCTTTCTGCATAATGTTTTTTGTTTTATTTTTGTGATGCTGAAGATCAAAACTAGGACCTTGCTCATGCAAGGCAAGAACTTTACGGCTGATCTGCTCCGCTCACTTTGTATAATTTTTATATGTACAAATTTGTTACCATACTTTAATTAAATAACACTAGTTCAACAATAATGCAGTTTGGATTTCAGTTAACATGATCTATTGACTATGAGTAATCACATGAGTGCTATGTAAACAACAGATTCATATCAGGATCTATCACCAATCAGGTCACTTTTCAAACATGGTTGCTGCGTGGTCACTGAGCATTTGTTGTTCAGATCTCAGAGAGCAAAGCTGGCTGTTGTATCATCTTTTCCCTCCCAATAAGAAGCCCCTGTAACATTTTACAAAAAGAGATCATCAAAGAACAAACTGACTAGTGAAAGTGTGGCGAAGGAGTGAAAAGTGAAAATGCCGGAGATGACATTGGAGTCCAGCGCAAGTGGAGCCACGGAGAAAGCTGGCTGCAGCCACAGGACATTGCGAGGGCTTCAAAGCCTCTGGATGCAGCCAGAAGCACTTGTCAGTAGTGGTGAGGAATGTGGTTTTGGTGAAAAGAGTTCCAGTGTCCCAAAGGGAGTGACGTAGGAAAATGCTTCATGTTAAAGCAACCCTTGGAGACATTTTGCAGCATTGAAGTGCAGGGGATGAAACACTGAAAGCTCATCCATACTTAGAAAGGAAAATGACAATTTGCCACAACATGGAAAAGGTTAACAATAAGTTATATGATGGAAAAAAGGCAAGTACTGTTGAGACTACCCTTGATGAAAGTTTTATGAAAAGCAAAACACTGTAGTCCTCAATATCCAAATATATACTGAGTAAATATGAGTTTGGTAATTTTTTTTTAGCATTTTCCTATACATTCATGACTGATTCCTCTTGTTCTTTTGAGACAATGTCTCACCAGTAGTTCAGGCTGACCTTGAACTCTATGTAGCTCAGACTTTCCTTGAACTCGTGGTGGTCCTCCTGCCTCGGCCTGTATGTTTGTAACTGATTCTAAGAGTTCTTAGTGTTTTTCACAACAAATTGTAAGGGCTGTGGAATAATCATTTCCTCCTAATACTTAGGATCCTTTGTGCTGGCTTATGCAAACATAATTAATTTTATAATCCTGAACTGCCGTGAAAGTAAAGGCAGCCTGTACTTCATTACATGTACAAATTAGCACCTCAAAATACTTTATCCCCATTTCATGCATCTCAATTAACTAATAAATTAAACTACTTAATTGTAAGAATAATACACTCCGACATTCCCTACTCTTCCGTAGCACAGAACTGAATTATTTCTTAAGTGCTTACTTTATTTATTGGCTTACTAATTAGCTATTCTTATGTTGAGTAATAAGGTATTGCTAAGTGTGAAGTCATGGTAATTGTTTCTTTCATTAGAGTAAAGGGGCATGTTCTAGTCTCCTTCTCATTGAAGGTGTAAAATTTCATCATTAACTATGATAAGATAGAATCTTCTCCTTTAAATAGGGGAATGACTATGGGTATTCTTAAGAAATGACCTTTACATTGAAAATTGAAGAATTTAGGGAAAATAGGAAAGACATTTTTAGGCAGAGGGATAGCAGTGTGACCCTGAGGCAGCCACAAGCCTGTCCTTCTTGAAGAAGAGAAGATTAGAGTGGCTGAAGAGGGCGGCGCAGGGGTGAGTGTAGGGGCAGGTGCTCAGGCCATGGTGAGGTCAGAGGTGGGGCCTTTGAGAGCTTTGTGGGCCCTAGGAAGAAATTTAGTTTTTACTCCAATCCCCAGGAGATAACAAGAGAGTGGCATAGGCCAATGTCTATTCATGCTGTTATTATTCATTTATTTATTTTGTGGTGCTGTGGATTGAACCTAGAGCCTTGTGTACATTAGGCAAGTGTTCTACCACTGAGCTATATCTGCAGTCCTGTCAATGTAATGTGTATTTTTTGAATTAAAGAAATTTACTCAGAAGTTCCGTAGAAAATAGATTTTAGGGAGTGGAATGATAAACATGAGGAGGCTAATTCTGAGGTGTATTACTCAGCATTTCACTGTTAGGAAAAATGTCCGACGTGTACAGTCTAAAGGAGGAGAGCTATTTGGGGTTACAGTTTCAGAGGTTGCAGTCTGGGGCCAGCTAGCTCCCAGGCTGACAGGCAGAGGGTGCGGCTGGGAAACCTGCTCAGTTTACAGCATCCAAATGGCAGAAAGCAGAGAAAGAGTGTGAGAGAGAGGAAGGGATATATCTTTTAAAGTCACATCTGTAGTGACCTATTGCTATAACCAGGCTCCACCTCCTAGCAGCACATACAGCTTAAATTTATCAATGGCGAACTTACCTATTAATAAATTAGCTCTGTTATGATCTAATCACCTTCCAGAAGCTTCACCTCAGAACACACAAGCCTTTTAGGGGACAGTTTTGATCCAAACCATGGATCATGGTCAGTGGTGGCTTACACCAGGCAATGGTGGTAGACGTGGAAGAACTGTGGAGACGTAGAATATATTCTGCAAGTGGAACTTCCATAACTTACTGATGAAGCAAATATGGGAGAAAGAGAAGGAAAAGAATGAGAAATGGCTGTCAAACTTTGGCTTGACTGTTGTTATATGCTTACTGAGACACAGAAGACTGGGGAAGACCTTGGTGGTTCTTTCTAAAAATATTCCTTGTTAGAAGCTTATTAGGTATTTCAGGGAGGTGCTCAGAGTAGCGCTTGGCCTTCTGGGGAGGTTCTCTTGCTCTTCAATTAGAAGAAAATTTAAAGAGCACACAAGTTAAAAGAAATAAAAATACATCCATCTTAAAATCAGAATTGTATCTTCACTAATATTTGAGTCGACTGTCTCCACTGAGAAAACAAAATGGCTGTTGCCGGAAGGCTGATCCTACAAAGCACTTTTTGTCATTTTCTATCAACTTGTAATGGACAGTATTTCTCAGAGCAGCATTTTTAGAGGGCGCCAGTGATGTTCCACATAATTTCTCAGTAGATTCTGAACTTGGACCAGTTGGTTTTAATCTCAACTCCCTTACTTATTAATTTCATATGTGTGGCGAGTTATTTGACCTATATGTCTGTTTCCTGGTATGTAAAATAGGGAGAATACTGATTGTGCAAGGCAGATTTCATCAGGGACCCCTTACAGTCTCACGAGGAAATAATGTGGAAGAAACCATGAGAGCCGAGCAGGCTACGTCTGTCCCAAAGCCCACTTGCGTGTGAGCTAGAGTGGCCCAAGAGAAGGTGGCTGAGATGCTTAGGTGAGCACTTCAGGACAGCCTGTTTCAGAACCTTCTCTGAGATATAATGCAAAGATAGGGCAGCCTAGCTAACAAACCAGAGCGAAGAACCGTTGAGAGCACGCAGTGAACAGGCTGGAGCATTCCAAACTTACCCTTGGGCTACTACCACTTTTCTGAAAGATCACCAGTTTGTTGTCCAGATTGCTGCTCCTACTGCAGTGGTTCTCAGTCTTAAGTGTGCATCAGAATCCCTTGGAGGGCTTGTTTTAGGGTCCCCGTTCCCAGATTTTTAAATGTGGTAGATGTTTGATGAAGACTGCTATTTTCACTCTACCCAGTTCCAGGTTATTCTGATACCTGAAGGATTACACTTTCAGAATAACTGCCCCATGTACTCAAGATCAGGAAGTACATGTGAGTGACATCAGAGTATGCATCTTCCCCAGGCAGCAGTTGTCCATAACTGGCAACAGTATTAGTGATGACTATAACAGGCTTAAACTATGGGAAAGTCCACCTATAAATGCTACTTCGTTTGTCAAGAGTGGTAGTTCCTGTGTATAATTCTAGCACACTGGGAGGCTGAGGGAAGAGGACCCTAAGTTCAAGCCCATACTGAGCAATTTAGTATCTTGATGAGACCCTGTCTCAAAATAAAAATAATAAACAAACAGACAGACAAATGGCTGGGAGTGTAGTTCAGCGTGAAGGCCTTGGGTTCAATTCTCAACACCACAATCAATCAATCAAGCAAGCAAGCAATCAGTCAAAATACAGTGTCTTTCCTTCCCAGAGAGAAAATTAGGACCTGGGCTTTCAGTATCTATTGTATCAGAAACACAGGTGACATGAAGAACATAGAAAAGTAACAAATTGTGCTACATTGTATGCTAATCCAGTGTGTGGCCTCCCTGGCTGGGACCTCTGTATCCTGCAGAGATTGCATCTAACCACAAAAATTGGGCCCAGGAAGTAGGCTAAACTTGAATTATGACAACTTCTATGCTGCATCTAAAATGTCATCCTTCCTTGTAGAGATTTGTGTGGCATAGTTTAAGAATTTCATCTGGAGCTTTCGGTCATACCACAGGCATTGAAACTCAGCCCACAGGAAAGAAAACCATACAGTTTCTTTTAATCTTAGTGCCCAAGGGCTATTCTATTTTTACTCCACAGATAACTAAAAATAAGATACTTTTGTTTTTTAATTCATTTGGAATTATGACCTTTTCTCCCTGTCCTAGATTGTTTGGTTCCTATTATCAAAAATACACAATCTTGGTGGTTAATGGAAAATAGAAATAAATTTCCTATAGTTTTGAAAGGAGAAAGTCCAAGTAACAAAAACAAACAAACAAAAAAGGCTGGAGATACAGCTTAGTGTGAAGACCAAGCCTGAGGCAGTTCCTGATAGAGAGAGAGAGAGAGAGAGAGAGAGAGAGAGAGAGAGAGAAAGAGAGAAAGAGAACAAACAAACTTAATTCAATGTACTTCCACAGATATCAATAAACTGGTTAAGGAAAGGCTCATTTTGTCTTCTTTAGCACAGACTAAAGACATTATCGATTATTAATAGTTGTTTGAATTTTTTTTTTCAGCTTTTTGAAGCGGGGCCTCATTATATAGCTCAGTCTGGCCCTAAACTTACTATGTAGCCAGGCTAGCCTCAAACTCATGATAACGCTCCTGCCTCAGCCTGCAGAGTGCTGAAATTACAGATGTATGCCATCATGACTGGCAAGGTGGTCATTTTACTCCCTGGCAATGTTTGCTATGGTCGTGCCCAGGAATGGGGCACACTCGATGAATACTCTTGACTCCTTTATGTCCCAAAAGTGCAAGGCCATTAGACTGTTGTTAATAGTTAGCATGAGGATGTGTGTGACCGATGGAAATAAAGTGGACAGCACAGACATTTCCAGCAAGAAGGAAAAGGGGAGTGCCGTGCGTGCTCGCAATGAGCTGTTACACAGAAGGAATCTTTTCCCAGGGGCACAAAGGATTGGGCAGCCATTGAAGAGCTGGGCTTCTGCCATTAAGGGCAGTCAGCAAGAGATGAGGCGAGTGATCAACAAAGTGGAAAGTCTGGGCCATCGAGCTGTAGGGGCGGAATCAACACAGATGTCCTTTGGCCTGAGTTAATTCAGGAGGAGGCCCAGAGCTTGTGAACTTAAAGGCTAAATATGTTTGTAGTAGACCAAGGCCAGGCCTGCCTGCAAAATAAGTGGAAAACTCCTACACCCTGTGCTCAGGTGTAGATAAGCAGAGATTGCCCTGGGGCCGGGCACCACAAGCATTTCAAGGTCTGGAATCTGGACATTAGCCTGAATGAAGCAGCTGGCTAAGTTAGTCAATTTTTGCCTTATATGGTAGCATAAGTTGCTAATGTGGCTGAAAGTTTAAAAGAGAGGAAGCCCACATTTCTGGGTTCCTCTGACCTCCCAGACATCTTATTCTTTTCAGATTGCCAAGACCACCAAAATTATGCCATCTCTGTAGGAAACACAGGAGGCAATGGACAGCAATACCTGCCTTACTCCATGTCCATCTTCCACACTGCTTACACACAGCTTTGGAATAAATCAAAGTAATGCACCACAGAATTGTGCTCGGAATGCTAGTCTTGCTTATTCTCTCACCTAGCCCAGACTCCAGTTCTGACTGCAGGGGCAATAGTACTGCCAGAAACACACTCGCTAAAAGCCCTCACCCAGTATTCTGTTAGTTCAAGGCTTGGCCCCATCTAAACTGGCAAGTTAGTGCCAAGTGAGGGTGTTACATCTGCTGAGGCCAAGAGATTACTGTCTCAATAGACTTTATGCTATCCATGCTGATGGGGAAATTTTTTTAAAAAATTAAAAATATACATATATAAATAATATGGTGTCTGATTTAGAAAGTTTAAGGACTATCCAGGATGGGGTGGGGGTGGGGGCTCTAGCACAGTGGCACAGTGCCTGCCTGACAAGCACAAGGTCCTGGGTTCAATTCCTGGTGAGAACCCCCCCCGCAAAGAACCATCTAAATCCTAGTAGATCAAATGCGTTCATATATTAGAAGTGTAAACACCTCTTAGTCACATTATACAGCAGTGGCGGGGCCCCCATCCCAAGTGCTTGGCCTCTCCTTTCCCTCTGAGTCTTTCTTCAGGTACTTGTACAAACCTGCAGGACTCATTAAGGCACACAGATCAAACTGCCTCATGCTCTGCAAGGTTAGTACATTATTATCTAATCAAGGATACTTCTGAATTTGAAGCGAAAACTATCAGTAATTTTTCCCTCACATAAAAGGAACTGTCCTGGGGAAACTGAAATGACACTTGCCTTTATAGATGTGTTAATCTGAGGGTATGCCTGCCTGAAGCTTCCTCTAAAGGGACGCTGCTGTCCGGAGCTCCTGAGGCAGCAGTAGGCTGACCAAGCTGACCCTGGGCCACCAGGGTCTACTGGAGAATGGCACCAGAAGGTGATAATCACCCGGGCTACTACCTCTGGGTCCGTGAGGAGGCAGAACTTGGCAAGACGAACCTGACCAAGCAGATTATCTCCTTGATGAACCACAAATATTGAGCAAAAGAAGACAGGAGGATAGCAATTCTACTTTCCTTGTCACCACTCTTTTTCCATGTGAGCACATACTCTCCTGTCAGCAGCATCCCTCCTGACACTGGAACTTCCTCAGGGGCTAGGGTGGGGAGGGGCGGTGGAAAAGCACAGATCTCTAGCCTTGCCTATCAAAGCCCTATGTGTACGTACCTTAACTGAGTAATTCCAAGTCAAGAAATTAATTCTCTAGACATGTTTGTGCCCCTGTAAAGTGATGTAGGTAGATGTTATTGATTATAGTAGTGTTTTACTAAAAAATGAGTGACAAAAAAGAAAAAAAATTCTAAATGCTAATTAACAGGAAATAGATTAAATAAATGATGATACAGCCATAAAGTGTTTTTTTTTAAATGAATGTAGTAAGTGGCATAACTTTCAAGATATATTAAAATGAAAAAAGCAAGCTGCCTAAGAATGTGTACAGTATGTTACAAATCAGGTGAAAGGTAAGGCACACTATGCCTGGTAGATGTGTGCTTTTTGCTCATATACTCAAAACATTTCCAGAAGGTTGATGCATCCAGAGTGGGGAATTAGATGTTTGAGGGGCTGAACTGCAGTTTTTATGATGTATTTTATACTTTTTGAACCATATAGATTTGTGTGCTATTTTAAAAATAAATACAATTAAAGACATGAGATTATGATAGCTCATTGCAAATATGTAAAATAATTTACTTTAGAAATAATAATTCTATCTTTACTGCCAGGGCCAAGATTCTTCTGGGAAGGGTGGACTCAATCTAGAGGCAGTTTTGGGGTGGGGTTGGGTCAGTGTTATGATCTAAATGTCTGTGCTCCTCCAAAATTCTGATGTTGATATCCTGACTCCAAAGACAGTGTTAGGTGAGGCCTTTTTGAGGATGATTAGGTCAGGAGGGCAGAGCTGTCACAAGATTAGCGCTCTTCTAACAGAGGTCCCAGAACGACACTTCTCTCTTTCTGTTATGTGAGACACAGCAAGAAAATGCTGCCTGTGAATCAGGACACGGGTCCTTGCCAGACACCAAGTCTACCAGAAACTTGATCTTGAAATTCCTCACCTTCAGAGCCATGAAAAATAAATTTTTATTGTTTACAAAATGCTCCATTTATAGTGTTTCATTAGAGCCACCCAAGGATAAAAACAGATGATAAACTCCTGATCATTCACCAAACATATGTCAGGCACTATAGGGCTCCTAGACACTAGTAAGGAACTTATAGTTGTTCTAGGATGTGGATATGTTTAATGCTACTGAACTGTACACTTAAAAATGATTTAAGCTGGTAAGCTGTGTGCGATGTGGCAGGCGAGCACTCTACCGGTGAGCTACTCTGAGCCCTACCACAGTTGTTTAAAAGTGGTAAAATAAAACATAACAATCTACAATCTGCCTGAACCCTGAACATGATCCAGTACTTTACCTCTAAAAACTATTCAACCAGTATTTGATGACTGGCGAGCTGGCCAAAGAGCTTGGTGGATTAAAGCAACTGCAAGCAGGTGCGGGGGCAGGGGCAGGGGTTTGATGCCCAGGGTGCCATGCTGGACCTGCCCCAAGAGTGCGCTGAGACAGCAATTGACACTGGGTGGGTGTGGTGGTGTGTGCCTGTAATCCCAGCTCTTGGGAAGCTGTAAACAGGCACATCACTATGAGTCCTCATCTAGGAGTGAGACCCTGAACACCCTGCAGACCCTTCCCTAATATATATATATATATATATATATATATATATATATATATATTATAGTCCAGTCATCAATTGTATATATTCTAGTCATCAATTTTATATATATATATAAAGGAGGGCAAAAATGGGAATTGAAATGTGCCATATATATATATTATTTATATATATATATATATATATATATATATATATATATATATATATATATATAATTGATGACTGGAATATAGCCAGTACTGCAAACTAAAACACAAAATGAAATTAAATCACTACTATAAAAAACAGTAAGGCAAGTGCTGAGAGTGGAAATAGGGCCCATTATTTCTGACTGAGGGGGTCAAGGGTGTCTGGATCCTGACAGGAAGGAACGTCTGACAGCTTGTTGATCCTGTAGTCTCAGACAGCTTCCATTCTTGCCTTGAATTTTTTCTTTCCTGCTGCTTTGTATGAAGGGGTTGATAAGATTCACTTTTCAGGGTGGCTGTCCATTGTAAACAAATAATTCAAATAAAACATTTAGCAAGATGCTGGGGACAAAATGAGCAGTACATGTGTTGGTCCCCTAGTCACCCTTAGGGAGAATGTTGAAAAATGAGTAGAAATTTAACAGTCTGAAAAAAGTCTAAGGAAAAGGTATTTCAATTCAGAGAACTATTACAACTGAATAAAGCAAGCAAGGGAAACTTTGGAATTTATTAGAATTTTTATGAAAACTCTTCATTTAGGGGATCTAGCCATCTCATGTGGCTTCCCCACCACCAGAAGAGCTGGGTTTCCCTTTTGCTTTTTGCTTCATTTTCTTTTGACTCCTTAAAGCTTTGCTTTACTCTTCCAGCAACCAGCTGCTCCCAAATCCAGAGCCAGACACATGCAAAGCAAGCGCTGTGCCTCTAAGCTACACCCCAGGTTCCTCTCCCTTTTTTAAATATTAAAAGAAGGGTATGAGTCTTTGAACTATCGTTGTTTTTCAAGGTGAAAAGTATAAAAATTAAGAATGTAAATTTTCTAAGTTTGAACAGTCTCAGGAATTAAGAGAGAAAGGAACACAGTTTCAAATTTAAACCAGGGAGAAGACTGTTCTCAGGGTAACATCTACTGTGTGGCCTCTACATACTTTCTATGTAGTGCTGTGATTTTTTACAACTTCAAGGCAGTAATTAGTCCCATATCTCACAGATGAGACAAATAAAAACCAGAGGCTTCATAAACTGACTGGAACCAAGATTTGAATGCAAGTCTGATTTCAAAGGCCATCATCTTCCCTGTGTTCCATCTTCTTTCTCAAAGCCTCCTGATTTGCTCTGGTCTTCCTTCTTTAGACTTACAGTGGTGGTTACAATCTTTTGTTCTGGTAGCAGTAGCCATATTTAATGGAAAACAGTGATTGGGATTGAATATATAGGCAAGAGAAATAGTATTATCATTTGTTGGTCCTTGGAGTGGAATTTTATTTAACAGACACCAAAGCTACTTGATAGGTTATAAAAGCACACGAAAACATGGAGTCAAACAGATTCTCATGATGATTAATACCGAATCAGTGGATTTCCCTCTTTAAATTGTTTTGTTCTTAATGGCCCAGCTCATGTGACTGACCTCTTTTTGTTATTTCGTTTTTTAAATTTAGTTATTCAGTAAACAATATTATCACCATACAGAAAAACATGGAAAGTCTGTCCTACACACTGAGGAGAAAAAATGCAATGCTTTGACAATTTTATAATTGTTGCACATTCTTTCATGCACTCATTTATTTAAAGCAGTTGTGAAGCCTATGTGCATTTTAGGCTAGCGATTCCTTTAAATGCTGGTATGCATTCTTTAATATTTCTTTTTTAAAAATATTGCAAGTTCTACTTGGAAGGCTTAACTATTTCTTAGCTAACTATAAACAAATCAGAATACAGCTATAACTAGAGTAACTTCTCCAAAAGAGAGGTGTTCTTTACTTATAAGTAAAGATGGTAAGACCCAGCATGGTGGCTTATGCCTACAATCCCAGTGCTAGAGAGGAACACTATGAATCTAAGCTGCATAGTGAGACCCTGTACCAAATACATTTTTAAAAAAAGTAAAGATGGTTAAAACATGATAGCACAGTTGCTTATTATTTTCCATTTAAGAAATACTTCTATTTTTCTGATATATCTTTACCACTGTTGCCTATACACCTTACTGCTACTGCTACTGCTACTGCTAGTGTATCTCCTGTAGATATTTCTAAGACTATTATTTTCTTCCAGGGGAAGATGATACTTAAATGTTGAAAGAAATGTTGAAAGAAAAAGAGGCTGGGGAGATAGCTCAGAAGAATAAGCACTTCCCTGGCAAGCACAAGGGGCTGAGTTTAATCCCTGGTTGGGGTAGAGAAGCGGGGAGGAGAGAAAAGATGTTAGAATTTTTTCTAGAATTGTAGAGTATTTGTTGTGAGACTTGTTTTAGAGAGCATTAATCTAAAGAATTCATTTTATAGATGTCTCAGTTACTCTTCTCTCATTGATGGGACAAAATGTGAAACCCAAAAATGGAGGAAGAAAAGGTTTATTTAGCTCACAGTTATGTGGGTTTCAGCCCATACTCAGCTGGCTCCAAGGCCAAGCGGCACTTGGCAGAGAGCAAACTTTCATGGCTGGGGCAAAGAGCAAGAGCAAAAGGGAGTGGCCAAAGCTCAGACAGCTGGCTAGCCTCTCTCCTCCTTACATTGTAATGCAAATTACCTACCCTAGGGCAGGTGCAGCATCCACACCCACAATAATCAATCAGGAATTCCAGAAGCTGCCCCAGGACTGCATGTGGCTTTGGGGGGACACCCATACACAACCCTAATGATAGATAAGGAAACCAAGTCCTGGAGAGATCAATTTACGTAGCCTAAATCACAGCTAGATAACCACAGACACAGGATTAGAAGTCATTATCCCAGGTTTTCAGGTTGAGATAGGTTAATTTATTAAATAAAGCATAAGTATTCTTATTTGTACTTGTATGACCTAGACTTGTCTGTGCCTATTACAAGCCTTCAGTGTTTTTTAAAAAATATCATTCCCCAAATCAGTTGCTTAGGTGACCTGATACTTCTTCTGAGTAGGAAAATTTGTATCCAGGGGCCAGGGAGATAGTTCAGTAGAGTAAGTGCCTGCCTGGCAAGTACGAGGTCTTGAGTGCAATCCCTGGTACTGCAAAAACTAAATAAATAAAATACATTAAAAAAAAAGAAAAGGAAAATTTGTGTCCAAAACTCAAAGGAAGTCACTGGAAGGAAGATTGCTTAATGTGAAAGACTAATCCCTAGACAGAATGCTAACAGCAACAGAAGCTTTTTAAAAGGAAAAAAAAATGTTTTGTTTTTTTGAGGTAGCATCTTGCAAGAGAGTTTTTGTTTTGTTTTTAATAAATTAGTCGAAAGAATGGGGAGCTTAGTTGGTAAAATAATAACCCTCTAGGCTAAATAATGACCCTCTAGGCTAATGCTAACCACCTAACCCTTCAACACTTGTGTATAAAGCCAGTTTAATTTTTCCAGTAAAATTTTTTAAAATAAAAATAGGGCAACACTATTATTCCAGGATTTTCCTTTAAACCTGTTTTTAAGAAATCCTAACATTTTTATGGCTTTTACGGTTTAAAAACTATGAGTACATCGATTATCCTCTTTGGGCCTTAAAAGACCATGTAAGTTCAGTAAGGTGATCTGTGCTACAGTTTAGAGGAAAGAAGAGTTTGAAAATTATAGAAACTGATTCACAGTTAACTCAGACCTAAGCTCTTCTAATTCTGTAAATCTCACATACAATGTATTTCACCAGTGTCTCCCCAAAAGCCCAACAGTTGGACATCACAGTTTTAAATTTTAAAATTGTGGCAACTGGGCAAAAGCTGCTACATCTAGATTGCTATCATTTTAAGACACTATTTAGGTGCTATGGCAAGTAGGGTCAGACTATGAGGCACAAGCATGCACTCTGAGTAGAGCTCAACTGGTTTTTGATGGTTCAACTATGTTAGTATACGATGGCTTGTTTTATTTTATGAAGTGCTTCTCAGTTACACATACACACAGAAACTCACTTGATCAGGTAGCTGGTATGTGTGACCAAGTGGGCTTCCTAATTTTAAACCCCAGTGTATATCTTACCTATCCAGTCGCAGGATCTTCTGCTTCCAGTTCTCCATAGCATCTGGAAGAGCAAAGCTAAACACATCTTCCTTAGCTTCCCGCTCCACCCACCAAAAACAAGAGATGGGGCTGATTTACTCAGGCTCTGTTAATCTTTCTAAACACTGATAAGTTATTTCCTCTTGATTAGAGAAAACAAGGCAGAAGAGAGGAGCCCGGAGACACTATGAATGGGAAGGCAGGTACTGCCCTATCATAAGTAAAGATTATATGACTTAATGTAGGTGAAACATGTAGGACCTGATATAGAGTCAGTATTTGATTAATGGAAGCTCTTTTAATTAGAAATCTACAGGTTTTTTTTCTGGTTCCAGCTCCTCCATTAACTGTGTCATTCAGGGCAAGAGATGATATCCATCTTATTTGCTGATAAATGTTCAGACCAAGACTGGTGCCTTACAGAGTACCTCAAAAACAAAACAAAACATGATGATGTCTATTGAATAAATTAATAATCCTCTCTGAGTTTGTTTCTTCATATATAAAGAATTTGATTTTTTTTTAATTTTATTTATTTATTTGTTTGCTTGTTGTGTTTGTTTGTTTCTTTCTTTATTTATTTTTGTGGCTGGCTCAGCCTGCCCTGGTGGTGGGGCTGGTGCAGCATGTGGTGCCGGGGATCGAACCGCAGTCCCTGCAGTTGCCTGAGCTTTCCTAAGCAGGCGCTTTTAGACCACTGAGCCATCTCGCTGGCCCAAAGAATTTGATCTTGATGACATTTAAGTTTCTTCCTTGTTCTAATGATCTGATTCTGTAATAGGAGGACTCAGCAAGTCTAATATACCTCTGTAGGCTTTCTGGCTTTAAAAACAGACAAAATGATTTACTGCCAGCTTTGTGTATTGAATTCCAATATTTGGAAAAGACAATTCATTGAGAATGATTCTCCATTAATGTTTGGTTTAATTAATTTGTTCTTACTCTGAATATGCTAATCAATTTTAATAAGTGTTAGTATGTTGTTCTATTCCTTATCGTGTATGTGTGTGTGTGTGTGTGTATTTGTGTGTTTGGTACAGGATCTCACTATACAGCTCAGACTCCTACTGATCCTCCTATTTTCAGCCTCCACAACACTGGGATTCCAACTGTGTGCCACCATGCCCAGACTCAGTGCCTGGCTCAGAGCTCCCAGGCGCAGGGCAGGCACAGCATGTGGTGCTGGGGATCAAGCCCCTGTTTCTGCGCTTGCCTAAGCAGGTGTTTTTTCAGTTGAGCTATCTCACCAGCCCTTTATCACTTTTCTTAAACTTTCATTTTCGTGTGATAAAATGCTTTTCTCCGGAACTTAAGTGTAACAGCCATACCACTGTACAGTGGTGTTTTCACTTTAGAAGTTGGATGTTTAGGGAACAAACTCAGTGTTGCCATGCTTCTACATAATTGGTTTAGAAAACCTGACTACTGACACAAGAGCAAAACTATTCTCCAACTGTTGCCATATCACAGATGAGAAAATATGGTTAGATAGTAATATGTCCTGAACACAAAGCTACTAAATTGCTTAGCCTAGTCCTGAGCACTTTTTAAAATGTTTTTGCATTAAGGTGTTGGAGCTCATAATCATAGGTTTTATTGTCCATTGTATACCTAGAAAGTTAATGAGCTCCTAAAATGGAATACACAAAACATAATAGAATTTGCAACTTTCTCATTAGAAAATACAAAAATTTTTATTTATAGTGGCCAACAAAAACAAACATCCTTAAAAAAAAAAAGCCCCAGAAGACACAATGAAAAATACTGCATTAAATGAATGAACTTGGCAACTCTGAGGTTTCTTTGACTCAGATGTTCTTTGTGCCCTGCTGTTTCAGTTTGGAGTCTAACAGACTATCTACTTTGTGTCTGACTTATTTTCCTGTCAGACAGGAACTGGAATTTGAACTTTGCTCTCCAAAAGCCAAAGGCCAACTAATTTAGAAAGAGACTCTCAAAATCAATGATGGTTTCTTCTAGTTATGTCTCAAGTGATTAAAGGATTTGATTTCCAGATAACCGTGATCCTGATTGCTATTTTTACAAATCACATTAATTTCTATACTTAGGTCCGATCACTTGTGGCATTCCTAAGGCAAGTGTGGGTTCATGCGGCACTCCAACCCTGTGTGCCTTTTCAAATTTCCAACAGAATCCCGTGCTGAGTGATGATAACTTTATTGTAGTAGCCTCAAGGTGTGGAAGTTGTTTTCTGCGGCCCGGACGAGGCCCAGAAACATCTGCAAATATTTTGTTCATTTCAGAGACATCTGATCACAGTGAGGCTCCCATCTGGATTGCTTCCTTCTTCCTTACTGCTCACATAAAGCATCAGTAATCTGGGAAGGTGCTCACCAAGACAGTAGTAGGCAGTCCTGGCAGGGAGAGCTGCAGGAGTTTTCAATCATTAACGGATTCCTTCAATCATCACACAATAGGTGGTATTTAGAATGCAAATATCAAAAAGTAGTGGTCTCTGTCCTCAAACAAAAAACAATCTATTGGAGTCTACATTTGTCTCAAGGTGGGGAATTGTGTGTTTATAGTAATAAATTACATTTACAGAAGGTCTATGTATAAAAACCTACAAGTCCTTTCACTTTCTTATTTTTGGCAGATACAACATTTACGGAATGTTTCACTTAACTCTCTTCAATTGGTTTTTCCACTTTGAAGCCACATAAAGTTGAAAGCAGCATTCTTTAAAGGCTTTTATAAATATTAGGCATTAATTAAAGAATACCATAACAATCTTTATTTGGTAAGTGAAATAATAAATGGTGTAGCACAGAGAATCATATTGTCTCATATTTCTCATTTGCTTTACGTTTTTTTTGTTTGTTTTTGCGAGACTGGGGTTTGAACTCATGACCTTGCACTTGCCAGGCAGGCACTTGTATGATGGAGCTATCTCCCCAGCCCCAAATAATCCCTTTTTTTTTTTTTTTTGCGGAACTGGGGATTGAACTTAGGACCTTGTGCTTTCCACACAAGCATTTATTCTACTGAGCTACCTCTCCAGCCCCTCTCATTTGCTTTAGGCCTCTATGTTAAGTTACAAAAATGACCACTTAATTATTGTTAGAAACTGTATTTTAAAGTGTATTAATTTACTTGGATCATTTCATGCCGCATATGTTAATTCCAGGTTTGTTCTATACATTTATATTATACAAAATTTTGAACATTTTAATGCTAAACTCTCATTTTATGATAACAAATCATATAAAGATTTAATTAACTTCGCTTCTGGAGTTGCTGAGCAATGATTATCCCTTCATAGCACTACATATACCAAAGATTTAAGATATATACAGGGTGTGGCCCTTCCACCCAGGATTTCAAAACCACATGGTTCTTCAGGTCCTGCTGGGACTCATTGATTTGCAAATCTTCCCTGAAGAAGTTTGTACTAACCACATCACTACACCCTGACATGGCACTCTTTACTAGTCACTGTAGCATCATGCCATTTCAGCACACTACAGTGAAGTTAGTAACAGGAAAATGTTTTAATGCCAAAGACATTCCCAGAATTCAGCAGGATATATACATCCTATATCAAATCATCTGATATTAGATCCTACAAATGAGCTCAGCCAAAATATTGAGCCATATTTTCTGACTATACAACATTTCCCAGATGCAATGCAAGACTGAGGTAACCTGTTGTAAGCTCATGGCTTTTCTGTTTTATTAAAACTGTAAAGGTAGGTGGTTGTTCTATCATTGCTTTCTTTTTCTGCACATTTCACGCAGCATCATCATGCCTTGGGTGGTGTTAACTTATATAGACACGAATTAATCAACACCTTGGAAGGTGATTGGGGTTCACTTTTTCTTCAGCCTTGGCTTCCCACTGCTCCCAATACTTCCTGTTTTGAGACTCAGAGGAGAATAATGCTATTAAATAACACAGAACAATACAAGTCAAGGGGCAGAAGGGAGCCAGTTGCCTGAGAGTACTGAAGAAAAACAAAGAAAGCTACTATAGCTCCACGGTGCCTTTGTGAAATCAGAAGACAACGAACCTTGCTGAGGTACATGCATGGAAGCTAGAGCTGGTGTTCGGTGCCTACCACCTTCTGCTGTGCTCTACCATGCACCATTATGCAGTCAGCAATCTGAACATCTTCATGGTATCCTGGCATCAAGAGCACACAAGTCCATCCCTCACTTGCAGGGAGAGGGCATTGAGAGAGATGAGGTAGCTGTGACAAGGAGAGCAGTGGAAAGAAATGAATTGTGTGCTGTGTTTTAGGATTTTCTGCACAGAAGAGATGAAGGACAGGCACTTGCCTTCTGAGTTCAGCTAAAGACTGCCAAATGGTGCAAAGTGTGTCAGTGGTGCCTTCCCTTTCCTCTCGAAAGTCCTCTACCAAAAGCTTCAAACAAGACAGGATTTTATATTTACACTCACGAGGAGTGTGCAAGGTGTTAATATTCCTAAGGTGAATTATCTTTTTAAAAGATCAAAAGACATTGTTCTATGCCCTAGGACAAGGCCTGATCACAGAAGCCCTCTTAATATGTTGAATATAATTTTGATCCTAAACCTTTTGTCATTCAGGAAGAAAATCACTGAAACCAAGGAGCTACCTTGGTTTCAAGGTTCTACAAATTATAAGAAGAATTAATATACATCATGTACAGGTACAAATTCCCTATGATGAATGCTATCGTATATATCTAAAATGTACTAAAAATTAATTTTAAGAAGGTTCTACATGTTAAGTATTCAAAAATGAAGTTTTCTCCAAAGCACCTCACAGGCGAGGTCTCAGGTCAGAAAACACCATCACCACAGATATTAGCAGAGAATAATTAGAATAGAAATAATTTTATTTCTTATATTATAATATTGTTTTCGAATGTTCACTGCATATCATGAGCTATCTGCTGAACAATGATATGGAGCTTTGATAGGCCAAATATTCTCCATAAGGATCCAGCCTTCTATGCTGCACTAATGTGCCCTTAGAAAACTGCTGGTACAGCTGTACTCATTATACTCTTGTAATTTTTGGTGTGATTGCCTTCGTGGTGTGTTATTTATGATAGTTGGATACATCATCTTTCTTTCTTCCCAAGGACTCAAAGCACTCATGGTAAGGTACAGTTGGCACCGCCTCTGGTGAGGTAGGCAGGTTGTAAGCCTTATTTCCACCACACTAGGATCACACCTAAGTCAGTGGCAGGGATGCACAACTTGCCCATGATAATTCAGTTTGCAGCTTTAACCATGACAGAATACTTACTGCCTACAGTATTCTCTAATGAATGAACACATGAATTCATTCACTCATTCCTTCCTTCAATACACTAACTTGGCAGTTTGTTACACAGATTCAACTAAGTCTTTACTGAATCCAGATCAACATTACAATTGGTAAAAAAGTTCTCGTAAAATTCAGGACAGATTTTTCTGTGCAGTGTGATTAATTCTAATGGTTACACAGTGGCAAATCGACCAGCAAATCATATGTATACTAAGTACATGACTAAAATGTAAAAATTTTGCAGTGACTAGGGCTGCAGCTCATTGCAGAGTGCTTGCATAGAATGCAAGTCCTCGGCTCAATCCCTGGAAGGGGGGAGGGGAGGGGTTGTAGTTATATGAATGACTCTTATGTTACAGATGTTATTCACATGTCTATAAGGCTGGGCTTTTTTTTTTTTTTTTTAGTTGTCTGGAACAGCTGAATACTTGCATTTTTTAAGTCTAATTAGAAATTTCTGCTGTATATTATAGTCGATTTGGTACAAGATGTTCAGGACCATGAAAAGATGAATGTAATGGCTTCTTCATGTCATGAACTGAATTTTTTTCCAGTTCACTTGTCCTTTTAAGTAATCTGACTGTATCCCGTGACTCTCAATGAACTCACAATTATTTCTCTTGCCAAACCATGCTTCCAGACTTGAGTGTATAAATTAAATTTCATGCACGCATATGCAAGCTGTGTACTGCCTGTTAAACGAAGTAACAAATTAAAGGCATATTTTAATGACCTCTGAGTTCAACGTTACAGTGGTTTTTAAAGTTACCTACTGAGGGCACGATGTGCAGCACTGATTCACAGCGGCGTGTTTGTTTACTAAGTGTGTTTATTAACAGCACCCAGCTCCTTCAGGCGCGAGTACCCCGGATCGGCCGGCTTCTGGGCTCCACTTCCTGGCTGCCCTAGGAGGGGCTCGGCGGCCCAGGCGAGCTCTGGCTGGGACATGCTCTACCCCTTCCCCTCCCCCGGCTGGAGCCGGCGCTGGGGTGCCTGGGCCTGGCGGCGGCTGCGTGACTACCAGCATTTCCCGCCCCGACGCTGCGGTTATTCAGCCTGATCTCATCGCCGCCCGTCACGACACGGGCTTCCTCCCGCCCGCGCCGCCCGGAGCGTTCGTGCCTGCGAGCCGACGCCCCTCCCCCAGGCCCTCCCTGCCCGGGGCTGGCGGCCCCAGGTCCCCAAGTACACCGACCTCCGTGACCCCTGTCCTGCCCCTCCGCCCCTGACGGGCGGGGTCCTCCTCTTCCGCCTCGGGAGGGCGCCGGGTCACAGGGCTGCGCACGCCGAGGCCCAGGAGACGGGGCCCAGTTTCAGGGTCCCCGCCGGGTGGACAGGGCAGGCCCCAAGCGCAGGGGGGCGCATCCGAGGGCGGGGGGCAGCCGAGGGTCCGGGGGGCGGAGTCCCTCCTCCTGAGGAGTCGCGGCGCACGGCCTCCGAGGGAAACCGCGGCGCGCGGGCGGGGCGTCGTCCGGGGGCGAGGGGCGGCGGCCCGGGGGTCGGATTCCTGGGCGGATTACGCGGCCGAGCCGGCACGCGAGCGGATCCGGGCGGCCGGGAAGCCTGGGCGGCGGCGGCCCCATTGCGTGACCTGCAGGCCGGCGGCCGCACGCACTTCGTGCTCGGGGCTGCCCTGGCCCCAGGCGGCGCAGGTGCTGGGCTGGGCGGCGCCGGCTCCCACTTTTATGGCCCCGGCGGTGAGGCTGGCAGTCACGCGAGCGCGCAGGACGGGCCGTGAGCCGGCGGCGTCCCCTGGTTGTCAGAACCGGGCAACAGTGGGTCGGAAAGCCCTCAGCCCGGACGTGCGGAGCGCGGGGGCAGCCGTCTGTCCCCCCGCGTCGCTTCCTCTGGGCGAGCCGGAGGGCGCCTCTGGAGCAGCACCGGGCACTCTGCACAAATGCTCCGCGGAATAGCAGGGCCGTGATGCCATCCGTGCCGTCACTGGTCCCGGCAGCGTTTTGTCCAGTGCTTTTATTTTTAAAATCGCCGCTGCCGGATTTCCTCGGCATACTAACTGGAGAGACTTCTCAATGCTGACTCAAAAGCCCGAGGGCATCAGACCCCAGAACCCAAGATCTTTCTCAAGAACATGTGAGCAAAGTACTTTTCCAGTCAGCTATTTATGGTATTTACATAATTTGAAGTTTGTAGATTTGGAGATAAATTGAGTTTGAAAGACAAAACAAAGATGACACCAAGGTAGTTTAATACAAAACTACCCCCAGGCGGCGCAGGTGCCTGAAAGGTAACTGAAAGGTAAAGAAAAAAAAAAAAAAACTCTTAAATTTACTGTTTGTTTAAAATTGATTTAGAGAATGTGTTTTCTCACTTATTTTCTGATTATCGTGAGGCCGCTGCAACTGACTTACACACACACACACACACACACACACACATAATCACACACGTCTTTGTTATATGTAAATAATCTATAAGTAACATTAGTTCTCCAGAGCTAGAATACATGTCATAAACGCCTAGGAAGTTTTTGTTTGGACCTTATACTGAGCTACACCTCCCTCACCCAATTCTGTTGAGACTAGATCAGGCTGACTTTGAACCTGTGATCCTCCTCGCTCAGCCTTCCAGAATACTTAAAATTACATGGCCATGCCATGGCTTTTAGATAGTTTTTTTCTTTTTCAATGCATGTTCTTGGGTATGGTGATGCACCCTTGTAATTCCATCGCTGAAGGAGGTGAGGCAGGAGAACTGGAAGTTCAGGTCCTGCCTTGTCAAGAACCTGTCTCTAATAAATGAATGAATGAATGAATGAATGAATGAATGACTTGGGATGTAGCACAGTAGTAGAGACCACAGGTTCATTCCTACGTGATGACACCCTCCAACAAACAAAACAAAAAATTCTCAGACTACCATAGGTGGGAAGAGAGACCAAGAATCACTGATAAATCTTTAAAATTGTTTCCCCTGCTAATTCTGATTCTCACTTCACTGTATATAGACGGTGTTTACTTTGCTTAGCACACTTCCTTTCTTCTGGGACAAGACTGCCCTTCCTCTGTTGCTCTGCCTCTGCCTCTACTTCTTTGGACGTGTAGTCAGAAAGCGAAATGTCATTTTGTCTGATCTTTCCTAATCAGTCCCCACTGTTGGTCAAGAGGCACATACCTAACTCAAAGTGAGACGGTACAGGGGCTGGTTCCGGGCCTCAAGGGCTTTGGTGGAACTCAAGGTATGTCAAAAAGGCCATTTCCTGGCATTCTTCTAAGTGAAGGTTGGGAGCAAAAGCCATCTCTTCCTTTTGGTAGCTAAAATAGACCATGAGCCACCAACTCCTCTGCTGGGTATGTGCAGTGGCTGGCACTGCTAAGAGGATGGAACACCTCTTAAGTGATAAACCTGAAAGAACAAGCTTCTCTGGCTTTCTAGAGTTTCAGCATCCCTGTCTGAGGTTCTGTGAAGGTTAAGTTCCTCTGTTGATTCAGGTAGCTGTGTAATTTAGTGCAATATGCATTTACAGAAATAATAAAATGTATATTTAGTTTGCTACTTAGAATGTATCTGTAATACTATTTTAACTTGCTACGGCCCACAGAACTTTACTGAGGCATTTTGATCATCAAAGGACCACATTAACCTACCAGTTAAGCAGTATTTAATCAATTTATTTCACATTTTAGTACTTTCAGTTTTTAAATATTACAAATAAGATGTGTGACAGATACTGAATACATGTGCTTGGAGGAATTCTCCAAAGTTCACCATAACCTTTTTGAGTCTTTTTGGTCAAAATGTTGTCATAGGCTCATTCTTGATTTAATCACTGATAAGGAGCAAAGGGGTAGGAGAAGTTCACCCTCCTGGGTTTGGGCTGTACATGTATGCTTGGGAGGAGGGGAGAAGGGGAGCCCAAGGAGGTCTGGATACCTGAAGAAAGGGAAGATGGGGATCTGGTGTCCACTATAATAATTATAAATATTTTGAGGAGTTTAAAATGTAATAAATGTACTAATGCATCATAATCATAGTTTAAGATAAAATACAATATGAATTTGATAATTTATTTCTGTACAGATGACAAAGCATTTGAACTAGAGAGAAATGCTACTTAAACATTGTCATCTTTCTTTTAGTGGTTATTCATGTTTATAGTGTACACAGTATCAATTTAAAAAGATATACAGCAGAAATCTACAAATAATATTTTATGATTGACTTCACCTCCGTACTATTGATTTGGTATTCACCTATGCAAAACAACTTTATACAGGAGTCCAAGAAGTTGATAAAAAAAAAGTCATAAACTCAGTGCACAACTTGGTGAGAAAATGTGTCAGGGTAAAAGCAAGCTCTTTCTTGTAGCTGACCTTTTTTGAAACCTGGAAGTTATCTGGGACGCATCATGATGAAAGTCAGTCTCAGGCACAGTCCAGTCTGCAGAATTAAATGCCTTGTGCATATATACATATGTTTCTAATCCACAGTGGGCTGATGTTCTGTGGGCACCCACTGAAGGGCACAGTCAGCGTTCACTGGCACATGGGAAGCCCAGGTGCTTCCACTTATGCTCACACGAGTCCAAGTGCACTCCTGTGCTCACGTGTTGGGCTGTGCCCTTAGCTGCTTCCCCCCTTTGGATGAAAGTAAACGGTAAGTAGGATCTGACCTAGTTATGTTTGGAAGCGTTCTCAATTAAATGAAACATTGTGCGTGAAGTGCCTGGCCACTGAAAGGAGCCCAACACATGTTACCTTTTTAAAATTCTGCACTTGCATTGGTTGGAACCCAAAAATAGTAGTACAGGCAGTGTTTTCAACCTTGGATGGGCCTGTTTGCAACCATTATCCAAACATTACAGGAGACAGTTGCATTGTGTGGAGGTTCATGGGATAAGAGGGAAGCTGGCACCAATTCGGTCTTGTTCCCATTGTACAGTCCTGAGCTCCCTTTGAAATTAGTAGTCTTGAGTAGACTTCTAATAATCTTACCAGACTTGTAAACTAAATATGTAGTCTACATGCTTTTCCTAGGTAGAGGGGGAAAGGAGAGTATCTTACTAAAATGAGTGGTATAAATGACAGAGTCCTGCCGAATAAACATTTTAGATAAATCCTAATGGTAACAAAAGCATAGTGACTGTATTCTCATAAACCAACATTGAGGTCAATAGGCCATATAGAAAGCTTTCAGTCCTTTCAAATACTTTAAAAACTAGAGATTGCTTTTTTCATTCAAGGGTCACTGACCCAGAAGCTAAAAACAATAAAGGGTCAGCTATAAAGAAATTAATTTGGTTAACAATATGTTTTTAAAAAAATCACATTAGGGGGCTGGGGAAATAGCTCAGTAGCATAAGTGCTTGCCTGGCAAGCACAAGGGCCTGAGTTCAATCCCCTGTTCTGAAAAAAAAAAAAAAAAAGTTACATTAACAGTGAAACTTCAATGACTTAAAAACTAAAAACATTGGGTGAGTTATAGGGTTATAGCTCAATCATAGAGCATATGCCTAACATATGTGTGGCTCCTGGAGTTGATCCTCAGCACCAGAAAAAAAATTTATTCAGTGTGTGCCCAGTGTTGGGAGTATTTAAAATTGTACTTCCGTTCTAGAATGGGCAGTAATGGAGTGGGAAAAGGAAAGAAGGGAAAAGGTGAGAAATTTGGCAGGAGATAGAGGGAACGATTGAGACTAAGAGAGATTGGTGGTGGTGGGGCACAAGATAGGCTTGGTGTTTTTTTTTAAATTTATTTTTTAATACTCCTGGAACATTTCATCCTTTTCAGTAATTATTTTTTCTTGCCATCCTTTAAAAAGAGTACTTATATGTTCTTTTTCCCTTGAAACTTCCACTGAACCTTGTTATGATGTGTCTAGATGTCCACCCAAAGCTTCACGTAGTAATGGGGGTTAGGCATTATGGAGGCAGCTGAATGTAGTCTGTGATTGATTCCCAGTGCAATGCTGGGGTCAATGGTCTAAGCACTATACCTGCCTCAGGGTGAGTAGCCTGTATACAGTATAAAGGAGGAAAAGAGGCTAGCTCCTTCCCTGCTGTCTTGTTGCTTTTTTTGTCTTCTGCCACCATGAATGGTTGCCCTTCTGCCATGTCAACCTTGCCTTGGAATCAACTGATCATAGACCAAAACCTCTACAAACTGTGGGCTAACCCTTTCCTCCTTTTAACTGTGGGTGTTCAGTATTTTATCTCAGCAATGAGAAAAGTAACTTAAGATAGGTCTGTCACTGTCCAAATAATTTTTTTAAAAAATATTTTATATATATATATATATATATATATATTTATTTGTTTGTACAAGATCTCACTGCACAGCTTAGACTCATAGTGAACCTCCTGTCTCAACCTCCCCAGTGCTAGGATTACGGGCATGTGCAACCATGCTTGGTTTCGGTGGCCAGCACAGTGGTACCACCTACAGTACTGGGGATCAAACCTGGGTCCATGTGCTTGTCAGGCAGGTACTTAAACCACCAAGCTATCTCCCCAGCCCGTCCAACTAAATTTTTTACAATAATGAAAATATACTGTATCTGTGCTGTCTTCCATGGTAGCCACATGTGACTACTGAGTACATGAAATATGCTACTGTAATTTATCAATGGAATTTTAAGATTTGTTCAAAATCCCATATGCTACATGGTTGGACAGTGTAAGTGACATTTTCAGTGAAAAAGAAATTGCTCTTAAAGAAATACACAGATGAATAAGAATCAATAAAATTAAATGATAGTGAACTGTAGTCTTTCAGCTGATATTCTTCCTTCCCTAAAGTGTTTCCTTTCCTTATGTACTCAATAAGTAGCATTCTTGCTAGTGGTGACTGCAGTCATGTACGGCCTAACAAGGTTGTGATCAGTGATGGACCACTGTGATCTAGGCATGCCAATACATATCTGCAATCCTAGCAGACCCAGAGGCCAAGGTAGGAAGACTGAGGGTTTGAAGCCAACCTAAACAATTTAGCAAGACCCTGTCTCAAGTTAAAATCAAAAGGGATGGGGATGTAGCTCAGTGGCCCTGGGTTTAACATCCAGTGTCATAATAAATACATATGTAAGTAGACAAAATAAAGGAGTTGAAACATTTTTATCACTATGGATTTCTGCTTCCTCCCTCAATCTCCTGAGTAGCTGGGATTTCTTTTCTTTTTTAAATCATTTAGAGTATACTCATTGTACTTATAAAAAATTTATTATGAAACAGAATGCTTTGTTACTTAGGGAACAGCTTCACACATCTTGAGTTTGCCATCTCTTTTTTATTTTTTATTACTTTTAATAAGAAATAACATTGAGACAGTTACAAAACACATTGGTAGGAAGTTTGCCATCTCTTGATTGCATAATTATTTCTTGCATTTGACATGATCTCATTTTGCTCATTATGTTCCTAGGAATAGGGAAATACATGTACATTGTGTAGTTCGTGTGTGTAATAGGCATTTAGACTAGGTTTGCATAAGCACACTCTATGATACTTGAAAAATAACAAAATGTCTGGGTTAAGTGCAGCATGACTACTACCAAAAGCTAGTCTCAGAGCGTAGTGATCTTGCTTCAGGGATGTGCTCAATAAATTTGGATGAACTGTGTGCTGAATCTAAACCTCCATTATTACCAAATAAGCAAAGTCTTAAATTCACTGCCCTTTAAAGAAATAGTATAAGGATGATGAAAATTCTTTGTGTTTCTCATAAGCATGCTGTGCTTGGCCACTTGGTTGGCAGTCTGTGGCTCTTAATCTTGTCTTCAGTCCTTTAACTATTACCTATCTTTGAGCTAGTAGAAACAGAAAACCAATGGCAGATGTTAGGGTAAAACTCACTCAGGTTAAATGAATCTTCACAGTACATCTACCTCCTAGATTTTAAGTAACCTGAGCAAACAAGGCTTTTAGGAAGTGTTCGGTACTTTACGCTGTCATTTTCATTAATAAGTAACTATCAGGAGTTTAAGTACTGTATCAGTACTGCTCTCCATCACTGGATTTCTTCCCTCTACAGGGGCTGTCCGTTTTCTTCAGTAACAATGGACATTTCTCCTACTGGGATGCTTTCTTTGGTTCTTGGAACAACTACATTTTGGACCTCATATAATCCTCAAAAAATGAGAGGTGGAATGTGAGAGAATCACCATTTAATCATCAGTGACAGCTCCTGCCTTGGTTAGTTACAGAGCCATCACCCTCCTATGGTAGGAACTGCCTGTTGCATAGTAGGTTGTCAAAAAATGAATAAATACATGAATGGAGAAAGTCACTTGTGAGGATGGTGAGCCTTCCATATAAGTGTGCACTAGGGTGTCTCAAAACTAGCCTTTCATCTTGAATACTTTTGAACTGGGATAAAAAGTTTACCCACACTTTCCAGAATGACTGAAATCCGTGCTTCCAATGATCTCTACGTTCAATGACCTCCACAGGAACCTTCTCTGCTCAAAAATGCTCGATTGCTTGCTGCTGTGTCAGCCACACGGTTCCTAGGGCGAGAGGAGAGAGGTAAGAGTTAGGAGTCCAAGCCCCACGCCACCCTCGCAGCATTTCTTTCCAGCTTTAGCAGCCCCCAAGACCCTCCCTTGCCCTCTGTCAGCACCCGTAAGAGGAAAGCGCTCCCGCGATCTCCAGCTGCCCAAAATGCGAGGCGAAAGAACCCAGCTTACGCACCGGCGAGCGCGTGGGCAGTGACGTCGCCACGCCCTGACGTCAGGCTGACGTATAATGCGATTACCCGGGAGACCAGGGAAGCTGTTCGTACTTGGCAAAGACCTGGTCTAGGTGAGAGACAATGGTTTCCCTGAGCCCGGACCCAATTTTGGAGCGGAGGCGTGCCGAATCCCGGCCGACCGAGGAAGCGAAGCTCGGTTTTGTCACCCCTCCTCCTTTCTATCTTCCGGCCCTGTCTAGGCCCGGGGGGGCGAATTTAGCAGATTTCAAAGCCCTTCTAGCTTTGTCAGGCTGTGCAGTTAGTTTCTATTTGGGAATTCCCGCCGCTTCAGAAAAGTCTTAGAGCTTTAACTCCCGCTTCCGCTGTCCCTGACCTGCTCACTGTGGGTAATTCACGCCAAAGGAATGGTTCTTTACAAAAGGGCCAGATAGCTAAACGCGAATGGTGACCCAACGTGACACAGTTTCGAGGAAGGGAATCGGAAGTGACCAATCAAGGAGGTTTCTGAATTCAAAGAAATCTTTCTCTTGGCCTTGTGAGAGAGCAGGTTCGCAAACACTGACGGAACCGTAGCCCCCTCTAGCCAAAAAGCCAGTCTTTCCTAAAAGACCATAAGGGACTGGTTTGATAAAACACTTAATGTAAGAATAAATTAAAAGTTAGTTTTCCCTGTTTTCAGATTGGAAAGAGTCCTCCTTTTCTTTAGAAACCAGGTATTTGTGAAAGCTTTTATTTCTTTTCACGTATATGCAAACCTTTGTAAAGACCTAGGGATGCCATTTCCACCAGTTGTAAACGAGGCGGTGGGGGAGTAAACATCAAGGAAGGTGGAGCTTCATCTTCTTGTCCTTTGGGAAGTTTAGCCTAGGGTCCTTTGTCATAACTAACTGCATGCATTCCTTAGTGGGAGGCAATTAGCTAACACAGATGGTTACCCGAAGAACCAGGTGAATTTATGATGAACTCTAAAAGAATGTACTGCATAGCCAACTGTGTTGTAAGAACACGATGGCAAGTTACCCATTTCTTGTGATATGTGTCTAATGGAAACATAGTCTTGGTTGTTTAAAATGTGATTTGTTTGTAATTTAGTGAGCAGATATGGGTGGTATACATCAAAATCTAGTTCAGTACTCTAATTTTTTTCTTTCTATATGTACAGTCTTTCCTAGTAACAGAGTAAATTTTGCTGAATAATCATCCTGCTAATTCCTCGACTTGGTATTCTAAACACAGAATTTGGAAGTCTCTCAGACAATAAAGGTACTGAATAGAATTGTTCTAATGATGGTTTGTTTGGATAATCATTCTGATTAATGCTCTCAAAGACTTCTTGTTTTTGTTTTTGGCAGGCTCAGCCCACCCTCAGGGCGGGGCTGGTGCTCCTGGATAGATGTGGTGCTGGGATCCCATCACCTGTCTAAAACTAGCTTAGGCAGGGGCTTTGGACCACTGAGGTATCTCACCAGCCACTCTCAAAGACTTTTATAGCTTCTACTTTTTAGGTGAGATTTACTTGGTAATTTCAGAAAAAAATAGAATTAAAAATGTTACCTTTCATTTTACCAACATTGAGTCCACTGATCTGCCACACATCAAATCGTGATTGACCCTGTGAACTCATGTGGACATAGTTAATTTAACCCCAATGACTGGCTTCAGTTAGCTTTACCAAATACATATATTATGCTTTGTGATAACTTTTTCTTTTCTTTCTTTCTTTCTTTCATTCTTTCTTTATTTATATTAGTACAGGGTCTACAAGGTCTCACTATGTAGATTAGACTTGTATTGATTCTCCTGTTTTTAGCCTCCCAAATGCTGGGATTACAGGTGTGCGTCATCACGCCCAGTCTCAATAGCAGTCTCAGCATACCACAGAGGTAGGCTGGCATGGCATGCCAGGGATCAAACCCCCATCCCTGTGTCTGTTTAAGAAGGAACTTTAATCCGTTGAGCTATCTGGCCTGCCCCCTATTTATTTTTGAGACAGTCTCACTCTGATTCAGGTTGGGTCTGAGCTACACAGCTGGCCTTAAATTTGCATTGGCCCTCTTGCCTCAGCTTCTCTGTTGTGAGTGCCTGAGACCCCACAGCCAGCCAGTTGTTTTAAATAGTGACTCACTGATATTGCTACACTGTGGATGAAGAGTCCTGTCTTCCACCAGTGGTTGCACACTTTACAAATATAATGCTATTATAGGGTTTTGTCAACTCCAGTTTCCCTGCCTCCCTGACTGTGGCTGGGATTGGTCCCTGGTAGACTACTGTGTATCTCCAATCTCTTGCTCTGACCAAATACACGCAATCTCAGGAAGGCTTCTGGACTGCTCCTCCTGTTATTCCTGACTCTCAGGCCTTCTTTCCTGCTCTGGAGGATCTGTTTCTGTCATCTGAGTCAGCCACACACCCTCCTCAGTGCTCCATTCTGAATGAGTGCCCTTCCCTCATGAAACCACATTAGCTAGTCTTCATATTTGGGAAAAAGTAGAAACAAAACCAAAAGCTAAAGTGCTCCATCTACCTTCTGGTTTTATGAAAGTAGAGGTAGAGTTTCACATGCAGTTATTTTCATTAGAGAATGAAAATCTGTTAAAAGTGAATAATATGTATAAAATTATATAAATGTCCATCCAGATAAAATTGACATTTGGCTACTGCTGGTTTGACACTTCTTGTTCATTGTTTTCATATCACATTTCACTTGGTAATGAAAATTTTTTTGTACTTAAACTAACATTGATGCCACAATTGTTTTTCTTATGTGTTAAAATACTATATCTAGATTTTATTTAGCATCCTTTTAGAAAAAAATGATTTAAACATATTAGATTAAATGAGTCCATTTAAAATTTTATAGTTAACTCTGTGTACAAAAAAAATGTAGTAGCAAACTTCAACAGAAGTTACTACTGAAGTTCTAGCAAAATTGAAAATAATGTTAATTCAGTAATGTCCCTCTATGGTTTCCTGTTCTGTTAGCCTAATAATAGAGAAAACCCCAAGGTTTCACTTTTTAACCTTGAGTTGATGACACAGATGTCTGTTAAAATAATTACCACCATTCATTTACTACTCCTAGAAATTTGTAAATCATTTTAATTTGAATGTTTTCCAAAGCTAACAATTGCCTTCAATGTTTGTAGATTAGTTTTCTTCAGGGCTCTTCTTGATATATTTTGGGAAATTATGGATCGTCACGTTCCTATGCACGCTTTGCCTGATGAAATCCAACAGGTATGATATTACATTGTATTATTACAACATAATATTAAGAACACTTTAGCAGTTTCATAATTCTAAAACATAGTGGAATGAATTTAGAGGTTTTACATTTAGTTTGATCATAGACTATGCAGTTAATTGGGAGAGTAGGAGAGGTAATATTCACAATGGGCAGAATTGTGCAGTTCAGTGCAAAAAAATATATATTCCTATGCAAGAAAACAGATACAATTCCGACAGATTTTTTTTCTTTTTTCTGTGGGACCAGTGTTTGAATTCATGACCTTGCACTTGCCAGGCAGGCACTTGTGCCAAGGAACTATCTCCCCAGCTCCTCCCACAGATTTTTAACATGGTAGTCATGAAAGGCTAGTGAAAAGAAGGACTTTTATGATGTTAAATTTCTCTCTCTAATGCCAATTCTCTCCAGCCACGTTTTAAGCCTTTTGCATAAATCAACTCATTTAATCTGGCTGAAAATCTTCACAGTTTCTGTGTTTCTCCCCTCCCTGTTAATTTACATCTGTCCTTAAGTAAAAGCATTTTTTCAGTATTTATTTTGGTCATCCATACATAGTTATTAAAATAAACTTAAAATATCTCTTTGAAAATGATTGACTCAAATTGCGAAGATCAAACCCTAAATCTTAGTTTTCAATCATCTACTTTTTTCAATAATTCTACCATTAATTCTTAACCACTAATTTGTTGAATATAATTAAAAAATTATAGTCATTCTTCAGACTTGTGCATGTTGTTCTGGGCTGTCTATTAACATTAATTATGCCGTTTACTTAACTTGATCCTTATTCTTAGTGCCTGTCCTTCACATTTATGTAAACTGCAGCTTAGCAGGAGCTATAAGGGAAATCTAATTATCTGAAATTTGTTTTATATCATTCCATCTAAATTTTTTACCTTTGAAGAATAAACTAGTAAAGACATACAGTTCTTAGCTGTACTTATTTATGCTTACCTGAGTGAAGACATGGGGTGCCCTCCCTGGAACTGAGTTCCTTCCATGTATTGGCCTAATTATAGTACATATTAAAAGAAACAAAGCAAAACAAAAATATCTACAAGAAACAAATACCTGCACTTCAGTTCCTAATCTCCTGTCAAGAAGATATAAAATGATGTTTTAAAACCAAAAATACCTCTACAAAACAGTATGATTTAAGTTCCATGTAAGGTGGTACCTGTGGTGAGAACATAGAAGACAGAGAGGATGTCTGGGTGTTGGGATGTCAGAGGGCTCTCTGCAGGAGGTAAGATGGAGATAGTCATCAAAGGCTGAGCATTTCTATTGCTGGAGTTAGAAATGGATCCATATCGGCTAAGGCAGTCTAGTCTAAAGGCACAGGAGCTTCCTAGTGAGGAAAAGCCGGCCAGTGTTTAGCAGCTTTAGCATTTTGAATGTCTAAAGTAGGTTTTGATAAAGTTTTCATGAGAATTGTGGAAATTTTTCCTCATAGTTGAGGCACTTTAGATGTAAATTGTTTAAAAAGAATGCTAACACAAGGGTTTCATAAATCTGCAGTTGTGTTTTAAAGTGGGAAAGGTAGGCAGTTGGCCAAGCAGAAGTGAAGATGGCCAGATAGGTTCAACTGCTGAAATTCCTGAAGTGTGCTGCTTGTAGCCCTTTTCCTGCCCAATGTTTAGACTATAAAGTACAATTTTGCACTTTTTAAAGACTAAGTTACTCACTTTTCTACAAAAAATAATGTGTGCCACACATTGCTCTGTGCTTAAGAATAAAGCAACCACACATGCACGTGCATGCCAAAGCATATAAGCAGTCATTTAAATAAATTTTTGTTTTCTGTAACTCGTGTTTGATTTATTTACTTTGTCCATAGTTCAACTTACTTGTTTAGTAATGAAGTAGTGTGTGTGTGTGTGTGTGCACGCGCCTGTACGTGTGTGTATACTGCATACATTATGCATACATTATTCTGTGTAGAATTATATTACATGTATGGATATATAGGTCAAGCATACTTAATCTGAGATCCAAAATGTTCCAAATTTAAAACTTTTAGCACCAGCATATTAATACAAAGGAAAATTTCACAAAACCAAAATTTTGTTTCATTTACATCTTTGTTAAAATATTACATAAAATCTTCAGGCTATGTGTATGAAACATAAATGAATTTTGTATTTAGGTTCTATCCTCAAGCTATTTCATTATGTATTTGCAAGTGTGCGAAAATCTAAAAAAAGATCTGAAATCTGAAATGCTTTCAATCCTAAGCATTTTGCAGAAGGAATAATCAGCATATATGATTTGTAGAGGTAACAAGGATAGTTCAGGGTAGAGCCAATTCACTTTTAAGGTGAAAGAAAAAAAAGATTCTTTAAATAATGGCTTGGAAAATGTTCTCCATTTCTGTATAGAGAAGAAAAGGACTTGAGGTGAGTGGATCAGTGTACAGAGACAGAGGTCTTTCAAAGGCTTTTTCCCCTAAGCTGTCTTGTTCTTCTCTTAACTTTTTGTGTTACATTACATGCTGGCTCCCCTTACTAGGGAAGCTCCTGCTGTGTTTCCTTTTTTCTGTATAGACAAGGAAAGTCATTGTAGAAATCTGAGAGGAGAAGGTGTGGAAGCTGTTTTATTTCTTCCTTTCTATACTTTTGCTACCTGATATGGAAATAGATGACACATTAAAGTGTGCAAACAATGATACTGCACTGTTAAAAGCAGAATGAGTGGTAGTAAAGAGAGTTGCAAGAAAATACAAAGGAGGTAAGCAAGATGGCCACCAAAGAATAAGCACAGAGAAGAATGATGATGATGATGATGATAGAGTATAGTTGAGGCAGAAAAGTGACCTCCTTTTCCTGTGACAGCTGAAGCAGGAGAGGTCAGGTTGGACATATGGCTATCACACCGTCTGCCTGGCTTCCCCTGAGGGTGCACTGGGACAACTTATCTCAGCATCCTCCTGCCACCCCTCAGTTACTCTTTGTGCTATGCTGACAGGACATGCAGCTCAAGTGACAGTCGTGGTACCTGTCAAATGCTCCTGCCACCTCTGCAGAATGGCCAGAAAACTGCCCTTAATGTGGCAGAGATCCAGAAAGGGTCTAGGCTCATCATTAGCATAACATCCATAAACTTCAGGAAATCATGATTAACATAGTCTTCCTAGAGATTGCTGTTTTTAGTCCTGCCATTTTTGTCAGATAGCTGATCTTGAAGTTCCCTGAAGTGCTGCCATGACAACTACCACTGCCCTGTGGGAATTGTCTACATAGATCACAGTGGGCTTGAAGTTCAACCAAGCAACAGGCTCCAGTCAGAAAGCTTGGACTTAGACTGCCTCAGACCAATCAGCAGGTTCAAATTTGGACCAAATTTGACAGGCTTACTGCTGCTATATAAGCAATGCAACACTTAAGTTTCTTAGGGTGGGCTAGGAGAACTCCATGTGGTAAGCTGACCTGACTTATATCATACAGGCCTTATCTAAACTATGCCTCACCCTCGTTAGTGGTCCTCACCCTAGTTAGTGGTCCTCACCTTAGTTAGTGGTCCTAGTTATGTCTTGTTTCTCAGGTGATGTAGACTTTAAGGGCCTAATAAATTTTGAGATGCTTACCCTGCATAGTGGGGACAGAGTGGTTGTTTTAAAAAAGGACTATAAACACAAGAGGCTAATACCCGTGAAGAGCTCCAGGAACTAGCAGCTGACAAAGAACAGTGGCACTGACAAGTAGTGTCCAGCAGTATCCAGAAACCAGCGATGTTGACTGAGGGTGTCAGGCACTGACTGGCAGCAATGTCTGGAGCAATAAAGGTATGGCACTGACCAGGGGCACCAGTCATCAATCTGGTACTGAGAGCTGTAATACTGGGACATTTGTAGGCCCAGAAGGCTAAAGGCCTTTGCCACTCAAAGCCTGTTGCTGTTATCAGAGCTCCACTTGGCCAGTTTGTGATTGCTATATAAACTGAGTAAAGGGGTTCTCAACTGATTACTGATGTTGCAAGAAACTATTGTCTGCTTAGAAGGTGAAGATTGTGAAATCGTCTCCTGGTCTCTTCTGAGGGGATCTAAGATAATCTTTGAGTTTTGTGTCTTGGTCTTTTTGCTGTTTCTCTTCCTTTCCTTTCCTTTCCTTTCCTTTCCTTTCCTTTCCTTTCCTTTCCTTTCTTTTTTTTTTTTTCTTTCCAGCTGTAATAAGGATAGAACCCAGGGCCTTCACACTGAGCTACAATCCCCAATCTTCTATTTTATATTTTGAGACAATCTAGTTAAATTATCCAGGTTGGACTTTAATTTGCAGTCTTCTTGCTTGAGCTTCCCAAAGTTCTAAGAGTACAGGTATGCACCACAATCTCCACCTTTGCTTTAGTTTTTATAGCTTTTTTTTTTAGACAGGGTCTCACTGTGTAGTTCAAGAACTCATAGGTAAGCTGGGCTGGTCTTAATCTCAGCTTCCAGAATATTGGGATTGCAGGTTTGGGGCACCACACCCAGCTTAATCATAATTTTTAACAACACAGAATACAGTACTACTTAGGTTTCATGTGCCCAAGTGACAGAACTGTAAAAGAGGCCATGGGCTGGACAGAAAGACCACCCTTTGTCATCTGCTTGGCTCTGCATCTTTACATCATTTTAGGTATGTACTTAGACCATGTTTCTAAATCTACCTTTGCTCTGTGCTAGGCTGATTTCTACCTGTCTCTGATGATAGCTAATTAACAGTGGTGCTATAATTTTCATCCAGTATTTGACACAGTGCAGTTCTGCAGTTCTGTGTTTAGTGTTTAGGTATTTTTTTGAATACAGTTTAGTGTGTGTGTGTGTGTGTGTGTGTGTGTGTGTATATATATATATATATATATATATATATATATATATATGTAATCTATACTTTTTCCTCTTAAATATCAATCCATTTTAGAAGTATTTCAGATTTCTAGAAAAAAACCAAATGATCATTGTTTTCCTTTGATTGTTTTTGCTAGGGTACCTATGAAGACATCAAAGCAATATCAACAAAGTAGTAGAAAAATCAATTTGCACAAATAAAATTCATATCTTGTTTTTTTAGAATAGTGACAAGTGAAGACTTGTTATAGGATTTTAGCTTCAAGAGATCTTTATTACCACAGGACACAAAGTAAAGTAGATCAGAGTTGTTTATTTTGCAAAACAGAAGTAGCACTGCAAGGGCTGGAGAGCACACTGTTCTTTCTGGGATAACAATCCCTTTCCTTAGCAGTAACAGCTCATTTTGTCCTGTTTCAGTAAAGTAATTTTAGTACTTTGGAACTTTGAAATTTATTCAGAATAACAGTTTTATATTTCCAAGCACAGATTGCCATTGCCAGAAAAAATAAACTTAATTTTCCAGGTCATTTTGGGCCACTGTGGCTAGGTTAAGATTTTCTGTTGAGTTAGAGGAGAGGAAAAGGAAAAAAGATAGAAGTGTTAGACCTGGCATCCTGGAAAGCTGTGATAAGTAAACGCATAAATGAATGAATAGGTGAGGAGTGTTTTCAGATAGCTGCAGTTTAAAAATCTCATGACAAAAGATACAGGAAGCTGTATATTTTATGGAGAGACTCTTCACTTAATATTGCGATCCAGGGAATTCATTAAAAAAAGTAAATTTTTTCAAAATATTACTATGAATCTTGAAAAATTGGTACTTGTTAGTTTGTAATAAACAAATCTTCAGACCACTGTTTTCTAAAGTTAGGTTTCCTAACAGAAAAATAGATATTGTAAGAAATATACTTTGGAAACATATGCACAAGAGCATCTTTTGTATATTACATATTAGGAAGCCAACATTTCTGATATTACTCAAAATATGATTTAATCTATGACTTAAATTCAGATTGATTTGTTTTTATTATTTTGATATTAAACTTACTGTTTTGTGATAACTAGAAGTTCACATGCAGTTACTAGAAATAATAATGAAAGCTTTCATTTATCCTTTATGCAGCTTTCCCTGAGGTAATATTTGGTAAAACAAAAGTACAGTATCATGCCTGGACTACTGACAGTTAATATAGGCAAGATACGGAACAAGGATGCCACATGTGGCCCTGTTCTGCTTTCCTCTTTCCAGTCCACGACCTTGACAACCATCCATCTGGTCTCCAATAATTTTGTTATTTTGAGAATGTTACATAAGTGGAATTATATAGTATAACCTTTGGGGGTTAGATATTTTCACTTGAATTCTCTGGAGCTTTATTGAGGTAGTTTTGAGTGAGGAGAGAGGAAGAGAAAGGATGAAGATTGTACATGTAAATGCACTAATAGCCAATGAGAAACCTATTCATTATGTATTATAAATAAATGCAATTAATACATACAATTTGTCTTAAACATTAATAAATCA
>PVKN010002661.1:0-41221 GCA_004027915.1 Capromys pilorides
CCGCAAAAAAAAAAAAAAAAAATCCCCTCAGGATTAACTTTGGAACCACATACAGTGCTTTGTAGAACTGTTGCCAGGGTCAGCCATCAGGATGAGTCATGGCCATTGCTTGACCAGTTTGCTCTCTGTGAAAGCCTAAGAGAATGTTTTTTCTCTAGGTGACTGTCCTTAGACACACTATACTTCGTTTTCCCTTTCTTCTGAGGTCCCATAATCTCCTTGAACAGAAAATTTGGGAAACCATTGAGTTATAGGATATTACAGTACAGGTTCTCTTATGTCCTAAGTCCTTACTGACCTTGAAGGGCTAGGGCCAAAATGTTGGCTGTCCTCATAGGCCTTCTTTTTCTCCAATTTTTGATCAGTTAACTTACATCCTCAACCCTCCAGCAGAGAATCTTCATGATACTATTACTCTATTGTGCTTAACATCATTGTCTTTCTGAGTATCAAACATCTTAGACTTAATCTTTTTTTATTTATTTATTTATTTATTTATTTATTTATTTATTTATTTGCTTGTTGTGTTTGTTTGTTTATTTATTTATTTTGTGGCTGGCTCAGCCTGCCCTGGTGGTGGCGCTGGCACAGCATGTGGTGCCGGGGATCGAACCGCAGTCCCTGCAGTTGCCTGAGCCTTCCTAAGCAGGCGCTTTAGACCACTGAACCATCTCACCGGCCCCCTTAGACTTAATCTTGCAATTGGTATTTTCTATTAATCATTGATATTCTAATCTCTTTAGCATTTGATAAAAGCATTTACACATTTTACACAGACATTTAGAAATTCAAGGATTAATTTTGTTTTGTTTTGCTACAGGATCTCACTGTGTAGTATAGGCTGGCCTTGAACTCATGCTATAGCCTAGGAGGTATATATCATCACACCAGCTACAAATCATTTAAGACTCAGGCATACCTGATCCTGTATGATCTTTCCCAGTGGAAAGACCTTTTAGGAACTATTTATATGAAAGACCTAGAGCCAATAGTCACCGGAGAAATACTCTTTTTTTTAATTTTTTCCCCAGTATGGGGATCAGACCCGGGGCTTTGTATGTTAGGCAGTCACAGTACAAACTATGTCATTGTTAGGCTTTTTGATTTTTGTTTTTATAGTACTAGACATTGAACCCAGGCCTCACATGCTAGGCGAGTGCTCCATCACTCAGCGGTATTCCCACCCCCAAGCCCCTTTGATTTTGTCTTTTTGAAATAGGGTCTTGAAAGCTGGCCTTCAGCTCACTTTGTAGCCCAGGCTGGTCTTGAGTTTGTGACAATCCTCTCAGCCTCTTGAGTGCTGGGGTTACAGTGTGAGCCACTGTGTCTGGCTTCTCTCTTTTTTTCTTTAACTTTTTTTTGGTGGTACCAGGGATTGAACTCCAGACTTGCACTTGCCAGGCAAGCATTTACTCCACTGAGCTATCTCCCCAGCCCTCCTTTTTTTTTTTTTTTTTTTTTTTTTTTTTTTTTTTTTTTTTTTTTTTTTTTTTTTATTCTTAGGGAAGGGTTTACAGAGTGTTCAGGGTCTCACTACTAGATTGGACTCAGAGTAATCCACCTGTTTATAAGCTCCCAAGAGCTGGGATTACAGACGTGCCACCATGCCCAATCTCAATTGCCAGATCTCAGTGCACCCGGTGGCAGGGCCGGTATGGCGGGCCTGGGGATTAAACCCCTAGCCCTCACGCCTGCTTGCAGGGTTTTACTATGAAGTTAAGACTGGTAGCCCATTTTTTGAATCAGGGTCTTGTGTAATTGCTCCTGAGCAGCTGAGGTTACAACTGTATGCTACTGCATCCTGGCACCTCATTCCCAATATTAAAACAGCAGGACCCTATAGGACAGTGATTCCCATGTCTATACTCATCTGTAATTTACCTAAAGCCAAGTTCTTTTCTAGTTCATATTTAATCTATTGTTATCTCAGATGTGGTACAGCACAGTAACAATAAATGGATTTCTCACTAGGTAAATTATGCTGATAGGTTTTCTTATTTTTATTTTCTTTATTCTCTTCTAGCAGTTACAATAACTATGACTCAATCTTCTTCCAGTTGTGTTTGTTACTTACTTTCTGCATGTAATAGTAGGACAGGGTGAGCAGGAATGGGGCCACGTAAACGGAGCTGGCAGTGGAAGGTGCCACCAGTCCTTAGGACTAGTCGATGAGTCGTTAAGAAGGGAAGACAAATTGCAGACAGAACCAGAACTCTCAGGAGCCTAGGGGCTAATTGGTCCCAATGTCCACTTGGCTCAGTGAAAATAAAGAGATAAATTTGAGTTAGGAGAATTTTTAATTCAATATGAATAGCTTTTGCAAGGAATTGGGTGAATAGCAAAGTAATATAGATCAATTTAATGGAGACCTGTATAAGACTGGTATGAATAAAATATGGTTTCTGCCTTCAAGGAGATGTCAATATAATAATTTACAGAATAGCAGAACGAGATAATTACCAAGTAGATATACAATAAAATTATTTTCTTCAAGAAGATGAGCAAGTAGAGCATATGCTTAACACGTAGAAGGCTCTTGGTCCAGTGCGTGCGCGCACGCACACACACACACACACACACACACACACACACACACAGAAAAGGGGAAAGATGAGGAGAAGGGAACACTTTATGGAGAGATGACATCTGGTTTTGACATCAAAATTGAGAAAGTTTCCATCAGAATGTTGGCAGCTGAGGGTGAGAAAACAGCCTGAGTGCTAAAGTGTGTTAGAGGCATGGTCAGCAGATCAGTGTGATTATAGATGCATGGGGAACTGGTGGTGGGTGAGCCTGTTACTTTCTAATGCTTCTATTCATTTCACTGGTATATAAGGGCCACCTCTTTCCCTGATACTTCTCAAGGACTTCAGTATCATTTCTTAATAAGGATGGAACTGCATTACCTGCTAATGACCAAGTAGAAATCATTCCGAGTGATTTTTTTTTTTTTTTGAATAAGTGGCTTGCCTCATTTAGAGTTTCTGAAATGTCCTGATTGGAAATCAGTGCCATAGAGAGCTAGTGTTTATATGGAATTCATCTTCCTCAACTATTCCATAGTAGAAACAAATTTGAGGACATGACTGACTAAAGTCTCCAAAAACAAGAACCTTTGAATTTCTCTGCAAATTCTTATTTGGGCCTTTGTAGGCAGTTTATATTGTCAGTATTTCCCACTATAATTTTATAAACAGCAGTTGTTTTGATCAGTTCATTTCTGACCATCTGTGAAACTGGAAAAACAGTTATGAGCCCATGCTTCTAACCTCATTGCCTATGTTTATACAGAATCCTTACGATGGATGGGCTCGTTGAGGATATTAAGCGACGAAGATACTACGAAAAGCCTTGCCGCCGCCGCCAGCAGGAAAGCTACGAAACCTGTCGGCGGATTTATAACATGGAAATGGCTCGAAAGATCAACTTCTTGATGAGAAAAAATCGTCCAGATCCATGGCAGGGCTGTTGAAGCCTATGGTTAGGAGGCTCATAGTACAGTTTGTGTTTCCATGTCTTCCTTGAAACTCATTTTGTTACCTTTCTCTGTAATAAACTCAGTCACGTATATGTAGTAAGGCCTACATATGTAAAACCATCCCATTAGTGAGCAGCAACCCCCACCCCCTTCTTTTTTTTTTTTTTTTGTCTTTTTGAGACAGGGTCTCGCTATGCTGTCTAGGCTGGCCTTGAGCTCACTTTTGTAGCCCAGGCTGGTCTCGAACTCACACCAGTCCTCCTGCCTCAGCCTCCCAAGTGCTGGGATTACAGGCATGTGCCACCACGCCCAGCCACCCCCTCTTTTATTATAGAGAAACTGAGTCCAAAGCACTAAGGAGTAAAGTGGTAGTTGCCAATTCGCGGCGGAAGGGGCAATTTGGGTTAGAGTTTTAGTTTGCTGAGATGAAAAAGTTCTGAAAATGGATGGTGGTGATGGCTGCAGAGTGAATGTACTTAGTGCTGCTGAACTGTACACTTAAGTAGTTCAGAGCAGTGATCACAGACCTTACAGAGCTTTCAGTGATACAGTCCACTGCAGCACACATGACACAGGTTTGCCATCACTAATTTAGAGTATAATGAAAATGTTCTTGAAACACGGGGAGGCTGGGCATGGTTGTGCACACCTATAATCCCAGCACTCAGGAGGCTGAGGAAGTTGTGAATTCAAGATCAGCCTGGGCTACAAAGTGAGTTCAAAGCCAGCCTGAATTGCATAGTGAAACCCTATCTCAAAATAGACAAAAAAAGAAAAAACATGGTGAGAATATTTTACAAAATCTAATGGAGTATATTCACACTGGTCTAGAAGTCATGGCAATCTTCGTGCCCAAGTCTCAAATGGTTGGATTTTAGGTGTGCAACACCACACCTGGCTTCAAAGCAAAATCTCATTGGAAAAGAACATTACTGCGTGCGGGGAGGGGACAGGACTGGAAATCTAACCAAGGGCCTTTGCATTGAGCTGCATGCCCAGCCTTTTTTATTTTTATTTTGAGACAGTCTTAGTTGATAAATTGCCCAGTCTGAGCTCCAATCTGTGATCCTGTTGCCCCAGTCTCCCACTAGAGGCTGGGTCTTAGCATGATGCCCTGCTAAACACATGACTTTTTTTTTCTTTTAAGCTTGTTACTCTTTATTGAGCTGTCCATCCACCAGTATGTGAGTAAAGAGGAAGGGAAGTATGTGTGTATTTGCAATAAATTCTTATAAAATACCTAACCCTTCTGGGCCTGGTAGCTCATGCTTGTAATGCCAGCACTGGGGACTTCAAGGTGAGAGAACTGCCTGAACTATATAGGGAGACCTTGTCATGATAAAAGAAAATACTCGAGCTCCAGAGTAGAGTGCAGGAATTTTTCCTCACAGAAATCAAATCAAATCCAAACCAGGTGTGGCTGCTCTAACTTAGTGGTGTTTGCAAGGCTGAGGCAGGAAGATCTAGCCGAGGTAAGCCTGGACCGTATAGTGGGGCCTTGTCTCAAAAGCAAACTTAGTGAACAGGTTTATCTGTTTTTCTTTCCTAATGGGTGGGTGGGGGGAGTGGAGATGCAGTAGATAAGTGGTAGGAAAGACAAAATAGGGGCATGTTGAGGAAAAGAAGAGTATACAACCGGAAATTCCCTACAGCACTTTCCATGGTGCCCTCAGATTGGCAACATCTGCATCACATGAGAACTTGTTTGCAATGCAGACTGGGACCCTACTTTAAGTCATCCAAATCCAAAATTGGAAGCCCATTGTGCCCCTTTTAACAAGGCTGAGGTGATCTGATTGCTCCTGATGTGTTCAGGGCTTTCTGGTGGAGGCTCCCACACCCCACACCACTCCAGCAGGCCCTCCTGGCTCTTTACTCTGACCATAGGGAAGACCAGCTGCTCAGCTTGCTCTCCTGCTGCCTGCTTCCTCTGCTTTTGGTCCTGCTGCCAGTATTCAGAAGTCAGGGCTACTCCCTGCAGGATAAGCAGAGGGGAGGCAGGAGCAGCAGACTCATCTATCCAGGCTGCCAGTATCCCAGCATGATGTTAAAAGAAGAAATACAGTAGTTTGCCAAGCCACAAACACTTGAGCTTGCTTATGTTCAAACGTTGCCCCCTTGTGGTAAGTAATAGTAGCTTCGAATTTCAACCTTCAGTTTTATTTTCTATTTGTTCATTCATTTATTTAGTCTTTTTGATACAGGGTCTCACTATGCAGTTCAGGCTGGCCTTGAGCTCACTTTTGGAGCTCAGGCTGATCTCAAACTTGCACTGATCCTCCTGCCTCAGATTACAGGCATGCACCACCACACCTGGCTATTTTTTGTTTTCTAAGTACAAAACAGTATTAAGACAAAAAATTACAAGTGATACAGAATTTCACTTAACAGAGTAATGCAAATTTAACAGTATCTGTTGTATTACATAGTGTTGTCTTTCAACCAGTTATATTACCTGATATATGAATATAAAATTGGAAGAACAAAGAAAAAAGCATATAGGAAATTAAGAATAGAAAAAGTACAAACAAATGAAAAATGGGAACAAAACTGCTCCTTTCCATAGACCAACAGAAATGCACAGTACAGTTGTCCAACCCATCCTACTTATATACATATATATATATATATGTATGTCTTCCTCCCCTTCCTCTACTGTCCTTCTCAACTCTGACTCTTCTTTTGAATAAGTTCATTCCCTTTTCCCAGCATCTATTGTACCCTTCAGATTCCATTTTTTCTTTCAGGTTCTCACTAAGGAGACAGTAAGTGAAATATATAAGACCCACATGTACTGGGCATGCAGGCACATACAAACACTCCAGAGGTTGAGGCAAGATCACCACAAGTTCAAGGTCAACCAAGGCTACATAATGAGAAACATTTTTTTAAAGGCCAGAGTACAGGAGATAGCTCAGCAGCATAAGCACCTGCTTAGTGAATGCAAGGTCCTGAGTTCAATCCCCAATACAAAAAAAAAAAGGCCTGTAAGATTATTCTAAGGGGGGGGGGACCGGCGAGATGGTTCAGTGGTCTAAAGCGCCTGCTTAGGAAAGCTCAGGCAACTGCAGGGACTGCGGTTCGATCCCTGGCACCACATGCTGCGCCAGCCCCACCACCAGGGCAGGCTGAGCCAGCCACAAAATAAATAAACACAACAAGCAAACAAATAAATAAAATTTTAAAAAAGATTATTCTAAGGGGCCAGGGAGATAGCTCTGTGGCATAAGTGCCTGCCTGGCAAGTGCAAAGTTGCCAAAGTCACACACACAAAAAAATAATTATTATTCTAGAAACACTTCCTTGTTCTGCAGAACTTCATTAGGCTTGGTTAAGTGAAGCATATTTTATTGAGTCCCCTATAAAAATTGTTTAGTAAGCTGGAATTTGGTGATTCATGCCTGTAATTCCAGTACTCTCAAATCTGAGGCATGAGAATTTGGGGGTTGGGGAGATAGCTCCGTGGCACAAGTGCCTGCCTCGCAAGTGCAAGATTGTGAGTTCCAACCCTGGTCCCGCAAAAAAAATACACAAATGTGAAATCTGATTTTTCTCAGCCTGTGACCGAGTGGGCGTGGTAGCACACGCCTATAATCCCAGCGCTGGGGAGGCTGAAAACAGGAGGATGATTATGAGTCCAAACTGTAGTGAGACCCTGCACCAAAATAATAACAATAAAATAGTAATAATAATTTCAGGGGCTGGGGAGATAGTTCAGTAGAATAATAAGCTCTTGCCTGGCAAGCACAAGAGTCTTGAGTTCAATCACCAGTGCTGCAAAAAAAAAAGTGGGCTGGGGAGATATCTCCATGGCATAAGTGCCTGCCTGGGGCCAGTGAGATGGTTCAGTGGCCTAAAGCACCTGCTTAGGAAAGCTTAGGCAACTGCAGGGACCACGGTTCAATCCCCAGCACCACTTGCTGCGCCAACCCCACCCTCAGGGCAGGCTGAGCCGGCCATATAAATAAATAAATAAAATTGATTAAAATAAAATAAGTGCCTGCCTGGCAAGTGCAATGTCACGAGTTTGAACCCTGGTCCCACCAAAAAAATTAATAAATAATAGCTTCACAACTATAATAGCACAATGTATTTTTAGGGTAAGTTGCAGCTTATTTGTCTCCTCCATTACATTTTCAGTTACTTAGAGATTGGATCTTTCAAATTTTTTTGAGTAACAGGCAATTAGAAAAAAGGCCAGCAACAAATGCTGGAGAGGCTGTGGGGAAAAAGGAACCCTTCTCCCTTGCTGGTGGGAATGCAGATTGATGCAACCATTATGGAAAGCGATTTGGAGGCTCCTTACAAAACTAGAACTGAAAATCCCATTCAATCCAGCTATCCTCCTACTGGGAATTTTCCCAGAAGAACTGAAAACATCATACCATAGCGATATCTGTGCACCAATGTTTATAGCAGCCCAATTTGTAATAGCCAAATCTTGGAAACAACCAAAATTCCTATCATTTGAAGAATGGTTGAAAAGGATATTGTATTTTTGTACAATGGAATATTGCTCAGCTATAAAGACTGATAAACTGGATATATACATATCCCTATATAAATGGATATATATTGAACATATACTCCTAAGTGAAATAAACCAGAGCTACATTTGTAAATATCATATATTCTCCCTAGTATGATAAATCTAAAGAAGAAATAAAAATGGAAAGGCATAACACAGCTGAATGGAAATCAAAGACTTACGAATTAACGTAATGACTGGAAGCAAAAAGGAGAGGAAACATAGCAGGAGCAAAACCATGCACTTATGTACACAAGATGAATTAGATACTGGTCCTAAGAACCTTCAAAAGGTTTCTCACATTGATGATAGCAACATGCAATACTAAAACTATGCTTGGAATGTGTGTCATTCTGGACTTTTAGATGTGTACTGCTTTTAATGTAAACGCAGTTACTGCTATACTCTCGTTCCAATTTTAGTATATGTGCTGCCGAAGCGAGCACAGTTACTGCTATACTCTCAAGTAAATGATTAGTTTTTAAAAAGGGGAGTATTAATTGAGAATAAGAAACTAGGCAAAATGCCATAGACTTGACAGGGTACAATTTTGTGCATCTTTGGATTTCTAAATGCCGTGTGAAAATGTATAACTGCTTTTATCACATTCTATAGAGATTTATTAGACTATCAGTAATTGAAGGAAAATACTACTTTTAAGCTAAGTCTAAGATGTTTGATATTCAGAAAAACAGTGATATTAAGCTCAGTTACCTACGTTATAGAGTAATAGTATCGTGAAGCTTCTCTGCTGGAGGGTTGAGGATGTAAGTTAACTGACCAAAAATTGGAGAAACAGAAGGCCTACGAGGATAGCCAACATTTTGGCCCTAGCCCTTCAAGGTCAGTGAGGACTCAAGACATAAGCGAACCTGTGCTGTAACATCCTATAACTCAGTGGTTTCCCAAATTCTCTGTTCAAGGAGATTATGGGACCTCAGAGGAAAGGATAAATGAAGTATAGTATGTCTAGGGAGAGTCACCTAGGGAGAAAACATTCTCTTAGGCTTTCACAGAGAGCAAACTGGTCAAGCAATGGCCATGACTCGTCCTGATGGCTGACCCTGGCAACAGTTCTACAAAGCACTGTATATGGTTCCAAAGTTAATCCTGAGGAGAATTTTTTTTTTTTTTTTTTTTTGCAGGACCAAAGGATCCTGAGGAAATTTGACCTTGAAAATACAAAAGATGAAAGTTTTGTTATACAGGTCTTGCTTTAACTTGCCCTCGATCACCCAGCAGAAAAGCTTAACTACAAGGCGTAAAATGCAGAGCTAGATTAGTATGATGAGCTGTAAGAGGCTTAAACCAACAGCCTTCAACACTGCCAGTTTTGCCGGTAACCCACTGCAATTATGTAACATTGTACTATGTATACAACTTCTTCCTCTTGGTTCAAAGAGAAGAAAAAAATTTTTTTTCTTTCTTTACCAATATTGATTAGAAAGTTTGTCACGTCTACACACTGTGCTCTGTATAACTACTATGAGAACAACTATATGTAATGTGTCAATTATTGCGAATGTACGAATGTGTTTTGAAACTATCATATTGTTATCTTATTAAAATAAATAGGGCCGGCGAGATGGTTCAGTGGTCTAAAGCGCCTGCTTAGGAAAGCTCAGGCAACTGCAGGGACTGCGGTTCGATCCCCGGCACCACATGCTGCGCCAACCCCACCACCAGGGCAGGCTGAACCAGCCATAAAATAAGTAAATAAACAAACGAGCAAACAAATAAATAAAATAAAATAAATTTAAAAAATAATAATAATAAATAAAAGAAAAAAGGAAGCACTGTTTGATAGCAGGAAAAAGTAAGTCTTCTAGATCTGGTCAAGAATGATTCTGGTACTGTGCATTCCCCTCATTTCTCCAGAGAAATGGCAGAGACTTGGGAACTCGCTTACCTGAAGCCATTACTCTTATGTCCCTTGGCCGTGCTGCCTGTAGGACTATTGCTGCCACAAATATTGTCTGTGCCCTCACACAAATGGGTGCTATTTTGTCCTTACAGATCTTTATGCCAGTCTTCATGGCAGAGGACACTGCCGTTTGCTCTCAGCCAGAGTCTCTTGTTTCCTGTCTGGTTGACTGTGTCCTGCTGGATACAGCTCTTGTCTTCACAGCTTGAGAAAGGACTGATTTCAGCCCAAGCAACCTAGTGGCGAGCAATTCAGAGAGAAGTGGTCAATTTATGTATTGACATCACCATGATTCTGCACTGAATAAGATGAGAAAAATCTGGTAATTTTTATCATAGGAGCACAAATAGTTTTTCAGAATCTGGGGAGTCAACTCAACAAAGCCACATTCAACCTCCAGCCAGCTACTTTCACCAACTCTGCCTAGGCAACACTCACTTTCTGCCCTTGCTGAGTCTTGACTTTTTTCCACTATATTTCCAGTGTCTAGTATAATAAGCTGCATATAAATGTCTAATGAATATATCTTGAAAGAATACTTGTGCTAATGTAGTTGAGTCTGGTCTCGAACTCACTATGTAGCCCAGGCTGGCCTTGAACTCACTGACAGTCCTACCTCTGCCATCCAGGTGCTGGAATCACAGGCATGTACCATCATGCCCAGCTGTTATTTTGAATCTGAATGTGCTAGGCAAAATCCTAATTGTTTTTTGTTTTTTGTTGTATATGTATGTGTAAGACATATATAGTCTCAATTACTGTTCTTTCATTCCTGAGACAAATACGGGACACACAAGCTTGGGGGAGGAAAGGTTCATTTAGCTCATGGTTACTGGAGGTTTCAAGACCCTACTCCTGCCTTATAGGGTCTGAAGGAGAGGCTAAGGCACTGCCATGTCCAGGATAATCTGCTCCATACCTCCCGGAGACGGCCGCCTGCGGGGGTGGGAACCTCTGACAGTGCGCCTGCTGTCAGTTTAAAGGTTGGTGCGTCTCTTAGCCAAGCCCCTCAAGCCCCGTCCAGGTCCTTTGGCCCTGCCCCTCAAGCCTTGCGCTTGACAGCCCCATGATTTATATGAGGCTTTGGGGGGACAACTACATACCAACCATAACAAACGATGTTAACCTTTTTTATGTATTTAGTACAGGGTCTACAGGGTCTCACTACTCAGATGAGACTCATAGTGATCCTCTTGGTTTCAGCCTCCCAAGCGCTGGGATTACAGGTGCGCACCACCATGCCTTTTCAGTTATCATCTCAACGCCAGGCACAGCACCCCAGGAAACTGAACCTGGCCCCTGCAACTGCCTAAGCAGGCACTTTAGAACCTTTATTTTATTTTATTTTTTGAAAAAAGATCTCACTGTAACCTAGACTGGCCTCAACTCTAGGCAATCCTGCCTCATCCTCCACAGTGCTGGGATTTTAACTGTGGACCACTACTCCTGGCTCTAGCATTTTAAGTATACCGTTTCAATATTATTAAGTATATGGCCGTGTCACATAAGTTTCGCTACTGTTTCCATATCTGTAACTGAGATTCTATAACCCTTAAGCAATAGCTCCCAGTCCCTTTGTTCTGCTCTTGTTAACCTCTAATTCTGTCTCCGTCTGTTCTAGATATCCCATGTAAATGGAACCATACAATGCTTGCCCCTTTTATTTGCCTTGCTTCATTAGCATTACAAGTCCATGATGCATCTGGAGCCCAGATGGTGCGCCAGCACGTGGGGCTGGGGATTGAACTCAGGTCCTTGTACTTGCCAGGTCGGTGCTTATTCCTCTGAGCTGTCTCTCCATGCCCCTTCTCGTTCTCTCTATATGCCTGTAATTTTTCTTTTTGTTCAAAATAAAGCCCTTATTGGTCCTTTAAACATTAATTTTTTTTTTTTTTTTTGTCTTTGAAACAGGGTCTTACTATGTAGTTCAGGGCTGGACTTGAGCTCATTTTGTAGCTCAGGCTGGTCTCAAACTTGCAGTGATCCTCCTGCCTCAGCCTTGTGAGTGCTGGGATTACAGGCATGGTAGACTAGATGTAAGAGACAGAAGGAGGCTTGTCTTGCTCTCTTGTTGCTTTTGCTGTCTTCCACCACTGTGAATGGTTGCCCTCTGCCATATGTCACCCTGCCTTTTCTTTTTTTTTTTTTTTGGCTTGTTTGTTTGTTTCTTTATTTACTTATTTAATGGCTGGCTCAGTCTACCCTGGTGGTGGGGCTGGCGCAGCATGTGGTGCCGGGGATCGAACCGCAGTCCCTGCAGTTGCCTGAGTTTTCCTAAGCAGGCGCTTTAGACTACTGAACCATCTCGCCGGCCCCCACCCTGCCTTTGAGCCAGCAGATTATGGACTGAAACCTCTATAAATTGTGAACTAAATAAATCTTTCTTCCCATTAATACCCATTGGGAATTGGGTATTTTGTCTCAGGAATGAGAGAAAAATAATTAAGATACCTTATTACAGCTAGCTAGCACTATCTACAGTCCTGAGGAAATAAAATATGACACAACTCAGTAGAGCATGGTGGTACATGCCTGTAATCCCAGCAATTGGGATGCTATGCAGAAGGGTCACTGTGAATTTGAAGCCAGCCTGGGCTACATAGTGAGTTCAAGACCAGCCTGAACTATGCAGTGAGACAAACAAACAAAAAGGAAAGGGATATAATGTAGCTCACAAGCACTTGCTTGGCAAGTACCACGTCCTGAGTTTGATTCCTGGTACAATAATAATAATACTAACAATAATAGGGCTGAAAGATATAGCTCAGGGGTCTAAGTGCTTGCTTAGGGAAGCGCAGGGGCCCTGGTTCAATCCCTGGCTCCACATGCCGCACCAGCCCCACTCTCAGGCGCGCTGAACCGGTGATGGCGTCTGGGTGTGGTGGCATGTGCCTGCAATCCCAGCACTTGGGAGGCAGGGAAAAAGAGGATCACTGAGTCAGAGCTGCATAGTGAGACCCTGCCCCCCAAAATAATAATAAGAACAACAACAACAACAAACAAGATAGGAGTAATAATCAAGACCCCAGAAGTCAGGGAGCAAGGTATATATTTTTTTCAATCAATAAGAAATTTATTATTGGCCAAGCATGGTGGTACACACCTGTAATCCCAGCACTTGGGAAGCTCAGGCAGGAGAATCAGTGTGAGTTTGAGACCAGCCTGGCCTACAAAAGTGAGCTCAAGGCCAGCCTGAACTGCATAGCCAGACCCTGTCTCAAAAAGACCAAAAAAAAAAAAAAAAAAAAAAGTCCATGGAACTTGTCTAATTTCAGAGCCACAGCCCCAGGTTGTGTTAACGATGAAATTTCTTCACCTCTACAATAGAGGATGCATGCTTATGAGCAGCTTTTATAACCAGTTGTCTCCAGGTGCTTTTCCACCTGTGGGAGCCTGAGCTGTGCGCCTCTTCATTTCACCTTTCTTCTTTGACTGCAGCTCTGTGAGTGAGGGGCATTGCTGGTGTTAGACACATAGTGAAGGCAGCAGACACAATTCCAGAGTAGCGTAGAGCTTGTAGGAAGTTTAATCTAACAGATGGAAACCTTCCTAGCTCTGTCTGAGTTGTCATCAGTGTGGGGAAGGGCCCAAAAGCATTGGGCTCCCCAGCCCAGGGCATAGTTTTGAGCACGGGAATGATAAGATCTATAACAAAATCAGTGACTGCTCTGGTGGGTCTAGCTAGGCAAAAGCTGGGCAAGGAGGAAACAAAACGCAGCAGTTGTAAGGCTACTAAAATACTCCAAACTAAGGGTGATAGTGGTGAAGGAGGCAGAGGAGCACTGAGTTCTGTAAAATAGGGCCAATGACTCTGTTGATGAATCGGAGAGAAACAGAGTCCAAGATGCATCCACGCTCATTACTCTGAATAAATGGATAAATGGAGTTGTCATTCACTGAAAGGATCCAGAAAACCAGCCTGGTGGCTGGGGGATGTGGTGGCAGTGACACAAGCTAGGAGCTTAATTTTCCAATGGTTAAGTTTTAGGAAAGGCTCTTTTTTTTTTTAATATTTTTTAAAAATTTTATTTATTTATTTATTTGTTTTCTTGTTTTGTTTGTTTGTTTCTTTATTTATTTTGTGGCTGGCTCAGCCTGCCCTGGTGGTGGGGCTGGCACAGCATGTGGTGCCGGGGATCGAACCGCAGTCCCTGCAGTTGCCTGAGCTTTCCTAAACAGGCACTTTAGACCACTGAACCATCTCGCCAGCCCAGGAAAGGCTCTTTTTTTTTGTTTTGTTTTTGATACCAAAGACTGAACCCAGGGCTTCCAGCTTTCTGGGCAAGCAGTCTACTGCCACTGAGCCAAATCCCCAACCACTCATTGTGCTAAGTTTCAGATGTGTATCATACATTTATATAAAGAACTGGACTTATTATGCAATATTTTCTAGCTGTGGTTCTGCATTTCACTAGTACTCTGCACTGAGCTATGCTCACAGCCACTTCATTCTTTCCTGTAGTCCTCACAGCAGCTGTATGAGGTGGATTTGGGGGGAGAGGAGAGAATGCAGTACTGGAGGCTGAATCCAGAGAGTGGTTGTCTACATCCCCAGAACTTTTTCTGTTTTTATTTTGGGACTTGCTCTGATTGCATTGCCCCAGCCATCCAGGGACGTGCCATCCTGCCTCAGCCTCTTGGGGCTGGGGGTATAGGCATGCCCCACTGTGCCAGCAGATTTATTTGTTCCTTTGTGTATCACATCTTATAGGTGAGGAAACATGGTTGAGGTAACTCACCTATCATACAACTCATAAATGGGAGAGTGAATTACACTTCTAGGTAGTTCAACCTTTTAAAAAAATTAAGGAGAGGGGCCGGGGAGATAGCTCCGTGGCACAGGTACCTGACTGGCGAGAGCAAGGTTGTAAGTTTGAACCCCAGTCCCACAAAAAAAAATAATAATAGGAGGTTCGGCCTGATGATATAGCTCACAGGCACAAGCGCCTGGAAAGCACAAGGATTTGAGTTCAATTATCTGTACAAAAAAAAAAAAAAGATAATAGGAGCATAACAATGGTTAATACATTATGCATTGTTATCTTTATTTTTATTTATTTATTTATTTGTTTATTGTGGGACCAGGGTTCAAACTCATGACCTTGCACTTGCCAACCAGGCACTTGTACCATGGAGCTATCTCCCCAGCCCCCTTGCATTGTTATCTTTAAATTAGCTACCTAGAGTACAAGATATAGCCATTTAATTTTTATTTATTTATTTTTGTATTTATGTATTTGGTACAGGTTCTCACTAGCCAGCTTGTATTAATAGTGATCCTCCTGTTTCAACCTCCCCATTGCTGGGATTACAGGCATGTGCCACCCTGCCAGGTCTTGGTGGCCGGCTCAGCATGCCTGGGGGAAGGGCTAACATAGCATGTGGTGCTGGGGATTGAACCCTGGTCCCTGCGCTTGATTAAGCAGGCACTTAGTCTGCTGAGCTATCACCAGCCCTAGGCACTTAACTTTCCAAACAATATTAGCACAAACTTTTCTTTTCAATGAACTAGGAGAAATTAGTAGTGTAACTGTCTTACCTCATACATATGTGTGTGTACTTTTTTGTTTGCTTTTCCCTTCTTTTTCTCCATTCCCTGATCCCAGTTTCTCTTTGCACTTGAAGTTTCTCCCCATTTTACAATATCTATTGCACGTTTTGACCTTATTTTTCTTTCAGCTTCTCATACTAGGGAGACAATATGCTGGGTGATTTTTTGTGTGCTTTTTTGTTTGTTTGTTTGTTTGTTTGGTCCTTTTGAGACAGAGTCCCACTATGCAGCTCAGGCTGGCCTTGAGCACACTTTGTAGCCCAGGCTATTCTCAAACTAACAAGGATCTTCCTGCCTCAGCCTCCTGAGTGCTGGGATGAGATTTGTGCCACTATGACCAGCAACAATGTGATGTTTACACATGCACATCTGGTTTATTAGTATGGTCTCGAGTTGCATTCATTTGATTATAAAAGTCTCCTGTTTATCCCTTTTTTTAAAAAAAAATGTATTTAGGACAGGGTCTATAGGATCTCACTATGTAGATCGTACTCATAGTGATTCTCCTGTTTCAGCCTCCAAGCATTGGGATTACAGGCACACGCCACCACACCCAGACTCAATCATCATCCCAGTGCTCCCTGGGGCATGCCAGCAATCAAACCAGGCCACTGCGCTCTGACTGAGCAACCGCTTTAGTCTGCTCTATCTGGCCACCTCTATCCTTCTTTATAGCTGAGTAGTACTCCATTGTATAAAAAGACATCTTTTTTTTATCTATTCCTGGGTTAATGGGCATTTGGATTGTTTCTTTTCTTCTTTTTTTTTTTTTTTTTTGTGCAGAACTGGGGATCAAACTCAGGACATTGCACTTGCTGGGCAGGCACTTGTGTCCCTGAGCTATCTTCCCAGTGCTTTTCTGTCTTTTTGAGACAGGGTCTCACTATGCAGCTCAGGCTGACCTTGAGCTCACTTTTGTAGCCCAGGCTGGTCTCAAACTCTCACTGATCCTCCTGCCTCAGCCTCCCAAGCACTGGGATTACAGGTGTGCGCCACCATGCCTGGCTATGTTTCTAAGATCTAGCTATCACAAATTGTGCTGCTATAAACATGAGTGTACATATATCACCGTGGTACAATGTTTTTAATTCTTTTTAAAATTTTTTTATTTTTATTTATTTGTTTGCTTGTTTGTTTGTTTCTTTATTTACTTATTTTATGGCTGGCTCAGCCTGCCCTGGTGATGGGGCTGGTGCAGCATGTGGTGCCGGGGATCGAACCGCAGTCCCTGTAGTTGCCTGAGCTTTCCTAAGCAGGCGCTTTAGACCACTGAACCATCTCGCCGGCCCAATATTTTTAATTCTTCTAAGAAGATACCCAGAAGGAGAATAGCTAGGTCCAATAGAACTATTAGCCCAAGTTTTTTGAGGAATCTCCACACTGACTCCAGCAGGGTTGCACCAGTCTACACTCACCAATGGTGGAGAAGAGGTCTTTTCCTGGCTGCCCCTCCAGCATTTATTATTGGTTGATTTCTTAAAAGATAGCCATTCTTTCTAGGGTGAGATGGAATCTCAGCATTATTTTAATTTGCATCTTTTGTAAGACCACTGATATTGAACATTTTTTCATATACTTTTTTGCTGCTTGTATTTCTTCATCTTAGAAGTGTGTATTCATTTCAGATACCTATGTTTGGATTGGGTCTTTAAATTTGGTAGTTTTTTAAGTTCTTAATATGTTTTTTAAGTTTTTTGAGTTCTTAATATGTTCTTGATACTAATCTTTCATTCATTATTATTGGTGGCACTAGGGATTGAACTCAGCACCTTGTGCTTGCCAGGCGAGCACTTATTCCACTGATCTATCTCCTCAGCTCCATTAATAGTAATCTTTTGTCTGAGGAACAGCTGACACTTTCCTACATTGTGGATTGTCTCCTCACTCTATTGGTAGTTTCTCTTGCTGTGCTAAAGCTTTTTAATGAGTTCTCAGTTGTTGACTCCTGTGTATAGGCAGTTAAACTTCAAGTTTTTTTTTAAAAAAAAATCTTGTTTTGGGCCCACAAGATAAGACTAAGCTCTTGCTTAGGCAAGCAGAGGCTGGGACTGTATTGCATGTTGTGCCTGACCACCCCAAGAACCCTGAGCTGGTGACTCAGTCCCAGGGTGGTGGTGCAGACCTGTAATGCCAGCGCTGGGGAGGCTGAAGACAGGAGGATCACTGTGAGTCCTAGCTGGATAGTGAAACCCTATACCAAATACATAAATAAAAAAATAAAATAAAAATTTTATTTATTTGGTACCCAGTCTCGATACCCAGTTGAGACTTATAGTGATCCTCCTGTCTCAGCCTCCCCAGTGCTGGGAATACAAGCATGCACCACCATGCCTGGTTTTGGTGGCTTGCATGACAAACCCAGGGTTCCAGGGTCAGCATGGCACAGTACCATGGATAGAACCTGAGTCCTTCTGCTTACTAGGCAGGTGCTTAGACCACCGAGCTATTTCCCCAACCCCAGGGCAGTTCAACTTTAAAGTCAGCGTTTTTACCTAACAGCTAAGCAATATCCATGTCTCAAAGTGCCTGGTATGGAGTAGTAGTTGTTAAATATCTGTCCCTGAATGAGTGAAAAAAATACATACAGTGGGTTGCTTTCCTAGGATTCGTTTCCTGCTGGGCTTTTTTCTAGATGATCTCCTGCACTATTGGTTTATGTTAGTAATAGCAGTTCAGGCTCACTTTTGAAGCCCAGGCTGGTCTCGACCTTGCACCGATCCACCTGCCTCAGCCTCCCAAGTGCTGGGATTATAGGCATGAACCACCCCTCCGCCCCCATCGACACGCACTGTACTGGAGTTCAACTCAGGCCTTTCTACTGTGGCACTGAGCCACATCCTCAACTTTTTTTTTTTTTTTTTTTGCACGGGACTGGGGTTCAAACTCACGACCTTACACTTCCCAGGCAGGCACTTGTGCTACGGAGCTATCTCCCCAAACCCCCTCAACTGTTTTTTAAAAATCTTTAATGGAACTCAAGATCTCAGGCTTGCCAGACCCACGCTGTGCCACTGAGCACTATCACCTGTCCCCCCCCCCTTATTTATTTATTTGGTTCTTAATAATTTATTTGGTACAGGGTCTCACTATGCAGCTCAGACTTATAGTGATCCTCCTGTCACAGCCTCCCCAGCGCTGGGATTACAGGTGTGCACCACCACGCCCGGCCAGCAGGCACATACCATCTCTCCAGGCTACTTTTTTTACTTTTTGAGACAGTGTCTTATGTAGTTGAGGCAATAGCCCAGGTTAGCTTTGAATTTGTGATGATCTTCCTCATCCTCCCAACTAGTGGGATTACCAGCGTGTGCCACCACGGTTGGCCACACTTATTTTTAACACGAGGAAAACTGCAAAGTGGTCCAATTTCTGCTGTTGGCGACAATGACTGCCCAGTAATCAATTAACTAGATTTAGGTGGGGAAGGCCGGCGGCTAAGAAGTGCGGGGGCGGGAAGGGGACGCAGTGGGAAGACTAGCTCGGAGGTGAGTTGGGGTGGAACAGGGTTGGGAAGACTTAGCCAGGTGGAAAGATGGAGCAAAACCATAAGAATGGAGACTTCTGGGGAAGGCCGGCCGGCGGCTTTTACGGGAACCTTAACAGACGTCGCAACGCCTGCGCGCCAAGGCGCCGCGGAGAAAGTGCTAACTGCGGCTGCGCAGTCGCGTCCGCCCTGCCCCAGTCACGTGTTGGAGGGCGGCAGCGTGGCGGCGGCCGTGTCTGTAGCGACGGCAGGCCGTAGGGCAGTCTGAAGGTTTCCGGTTCCGGTGTAACGTTCGGGCTCCGTCTCAGGGGCTGAAGTTTGTGAGGTGAGTAGTGGCCCGGGCCAGGGAGGATAGTCACCTATTCGAGCAATGGGGACCAAGGCTGAGGCCCGGGGCAGGAGTGGGACGGGAGAGCTGGGCGGGAAAGCGACTAAGGAAAGTGGCCGATTCTGGGGAGAAGGGGCTGGAATGAAATTGCTGAGAAAAGAAGGGCGGGGGCGGGAAGGGGACGCAGTGGGTAGACTAGCTCGGAGGTGAGTTGGGGTGGAGCAGGGTTGGGAAGACTTAGCCAGGTGGAAAGATGGAGCAAAACCATAAGAATGGAGACTTCTGGGGAAAACTAGGGTTCTGGCTAAGAAGGGTAAGAGTTCCAGAAGATTGGGTTCTGTTACCTGCTCATTCAGAGGGCATGTTTCTGTCTGAATCTGCTCTCCCATTCCGACTACTACTACTGCACAGTATTAAGTGTTTGATTCCTGCCAAAGCACTGTTAAAACTTTCCTTCTTTATTGACTGTTTAGTTTTCACATCTCTGTACTGGGGTTGAGTTGAACTTGAATGCATTCGTTAGCGTGGTGATTGGACGCACATTCTATCTGCTAATGTTGGTACTTTATTGCTTGGGGTTTCAACTTCCTTGTACTTTCTAACCCATGTTGCAATTCTAGTGGAATATAAGCCCCATTAAGGTGAGGATTCCTGTCTGTTTTGTTCACTGGTATGTGTGTCCTCAGCAGTCACCGTACTGACACTCAGAAGTTCCTTAATATTTATTGATAATATTTATTTTGTAGCTATGCCAGGTGCCCTCAACTTGTAATTTGAGTAAACTGAGGCTCAGAGGAATTAATTTGCCTAAGGGCTTATTATTGGTGGAACTCAGTGTCCTTGCTGTACAGTGAGCTCTTTTTACTCTTGGGTGCCCAGATGTGCTTTCATATCCTTTGTGGTGCTTGTATAGGCTTCTTTTGATCAATGTACATTTATGTGAAAATGTCTCATGACTGTACAATAGAAGCATCATAATATTTATATAACTTGGGCTTTTGTTTTTATTTTTTGAGACAGGGTCTCACTATTTAGTTCAAGCTGACCTTGAACTCTGTTGTGTACTTCAGGCTGGCCTTAAAGTAATCCTGCTTCAGTCTCCCAAATCCTGCAATTATAAGCATACACCACTGCACTTGACCCTTCATATAACTTTTTTTGTTGTTGTTTTTGTCTTTTCGAAACAGGGTTTCATTATGTAATTCAGGCTGGTCTTGAGCTCACTTTGTAGCCCATTCTGGCTTCAAACTTGGAAGATCCTCCTGCTTCAGCCTCCTGAGTGCTGGATTTACAGGCATGTGCTACCTCGCCTGACCGTATAACTTATTGCTTAGGCAAAACTCTGTCAGTCTTAGTTTCATCAGAACAAAACAACAATAATATCTTTTTTGTTGTTGTACCAAAAAAAAAAAAAAAAATCCAACCCTAGACCTGGTGCTTGCCAAGCAGGCACAGTGCAACTGAGCTATATTTCTGGTCTGCAATAGATCTTTTTTTTTTTTTTTTTTTTTTTTAAACAGATCTTTATTATTATTTTGTATTTTTAGGGAAGGGTCTACAGGGTATTCAGGGTCTCACTACTAGATCAGACTCATAGTGATCCACCTGTTTACAGCCTCCCAACAGCTGGGATTACAGGCACTCCGCCTCACCCAGTCTCAGTTGCTGTCTTAGTGTGCTCCCAGGGCCAGATGGCAGGTCCAGGGATTGAACCCTGGTCCCTGTTCCTGCTTGCAGACACTTTAATCCACTGAGCTATTTTGCCAGCCCTTGCAACAGATCTTATAGAGGGTAAACTTGTCAAGAATGTAAAAACTGGATATAGTGGTACACTTGTCATCCCAGCATTCAGGAGGCTGAGGCAGGAAGACAGCCATGAGTTTGAGGCCAGCCTAAATTGCAGAGTAAGACTGTCTTGAATTTTTTTTTTAAGGGAGAACGCCTTTTTAAAAATCTTTTTAGGGGCTGGGGAGATAGCTCAGTAGAATAAGCACTTGTCTGGCAAGCACAAGGTCCTGAGTTCAACCCCCAGTTCCGCAAAAAAAAAAAAAAATCTTTTTATTACTACATTAAGACTAACAAGAGATGGGTGTTCCATTTCCATTCAAATATCGTAGGTGCATGAATTCATCAAAATATCCCAATATAGTCCAATAGTCCATAATAGTAGTGGGTTATCAGCAGAACTGGCCATGTCAGAAGTTGTTGACATGAGCCTTTTATAGCTCATCATATTTATATAGCTTTACTTTTTATACTTTGTGGTTAGACTTTTCTGCTGAATGGTTAAGACCAAGATAAAGCAAGACCTATCTGCCTACCACCCATCTCTCACAAAACAAAACAAACAAGGGGGATATAAAACAAGTAAATAAATAAAATATTTTTGTTTTATTTTATTTATGTGGTACAGTGTCTTGCTAAGCAACTGGGACTCTAGTGATCCTCATGTCTCAGCCTCCCCAGCACTGGGATTACAGGTGTGCACCACCATGCCTGGTTTTAGGGCCAGCATGGTGTTCCTGGGGTTCTGGGGCCTACTGGGCATGTGGTACTAGGTATTGAACCCAGTTCCATATGCTTGTCAGGCAGGCACTTAGACCACTTAGCTGTCTCCCCCGCCCCAAGACCATCTTAAAAAAAAAAAAAAAAAAACGATAGAAATTAATGACTAGCTTTTAGAAGAAGGGATTTCTTTCTTTTTTTTTAGGTACCAGGGATTGAACTTAACTCCTTACACTTACCAGGGAAGCCCTTATTCTACTGAGCCATCTCCCCAGCCCCCCAGAAGGGATGTCTTAAAACATCTTGAAGCCCCATATGATGGTATACACCTGGAATCCCAGCACTCATCTGGTTTCCTAGCAGTGGGAGGCTGAGGCAGGAGGATCATTGCAAGTTTGAGACCAGCCTGTGCTACAAACTGAGTCAAGGCCAGCCTAAACTGCACAGTGAGACCCTGTCTCAAAAAAAAAAAAAAAAAAAAATCTAGAAAGATTGATTCCTAGATTACATTGTGATGAGTGGTAATCCTAAGAGGTTATCTGAGAAGGTAAGGTAAGTGTAGTTTATAAACTACTACACAGTATTGTGACTAATGTTAGAAGATTTGAGGAGGAGATCAAATATAAATGTATAGGGCGAGGAGATAGCTCAGTAGAATAAGCACTTGCCTGGTAAGCATAAGGTCCCAAGTTCAATCCCTGGTACTGCAAATAAATAAAATACAAAGAACACAGACATTTTATACCAACTTACATTAAAAAATAAAGAGCTAGCTGGGCATGGTGGTGTACGTCTATCTATAGTCCCAGCACTTGGAAGGGTGAGGCAGGAGGATCAGTGAGAGTTCGAGACCAGCCTGGGCTACAAGTGCGCTCACACTTGCTTAGGGAAGCGCAGGGGCCAGTGTTCAGTTCCTGGCCCTGCCTTGCCATACCGGCCTGCTCTCGAGCTCCTCACTGAGCCGGCGATGGAGTCCAGGTGCGTTAGCGCATGCCTGTAATTCCAACACTTAGGAGGCAAGAAACAAGAGGATCACTATGAGCCTGAGCTACGTAGTGAGACCCTGCACCAAAAAAAAAAAAAAAGACGTGAGTTCAAGGGGGCTAGGGAAATAGTTCAGTAGAATAAGCACTTGTCTGGCAAGTGCAAGGACCTGAGTTCAATCCCCAGTTCCAAAAAAAAAAAAAAAATGAACTCAAGGCCAGCCTGAACTGCATAGTGAGACCCTGTCTCAAAAAGACCAAAAAGGGGCTGGGGAGATAGCTCCATGGCACAAGTGCCTACCTGGCAAGTGCAAGGTCGGGAGTTTGAACCCTGGTCCCACAAAAAAAGAAAATCATGGAAACGCCTTTATGAACTATTGTTCTGTTCAACTGAAAAATAGAAGAATAAAGGTAAAAAGAGAATCCAAATGAAGATACTCTTGTGAGCTGAGAGATTACTCTTGTCAAGTCAGCTGTCAGACTATAGAGAATGATACAGGATTATCTGTGTATAGAATTCCCACTGGTATATATGAAAAACTAGAGAAATGTGATAGAATATTCTTATGGATTCTCAGATTTTATACTTGATAGCTAACATGGATAAACTTTTCTTATTTGTATTCCTTGGAAGAGAAACTCAAGGACAGGGATGGGTTAGGGAATATTCACTTGGAAATAAGGAAAAAAAGGCTTTCCTTTGGTTGAACTTTGTTATTTCTTCAGTCTTGGGAGTTGAACCCAGATATTGCAAGTGCCGTGCTATTGAAAACTATGTTCAGCTTTTATTGTACCTTATGATAGAGTCTGGCCAAGTTTGCCTGGGCTACTCTCAAAACTGTGATTCTCTTGTATTTGTCTCCTAAGTAGTAGAATTGCGGGCATGAACCATTTACAGCTTGATGGACTTTTTTTTTTTTTTAATTTTATTTTTATTTATTTATTTGTTTGCTTGTTGTGTTTGTTTGTTTCTTTATTTATTCGTTTTGTGGCTGGCTCAGCCTGCCCTGGTGGTGGCGCTGGCGCAGCATGTGGTGCTGGGGATCGAACTGCAGTCCCCGCAGTTGCCTGAGCCCTCCTAAGCAGGCGCTTTAGACCACTGAACCATCTCGCCGGCCCCTTGATGGACTTTTTTTGTCTTTTTTTTTTTTTCAGGACTGGGGATTGAACTCAGGTCCTTGGGTTTGCCAGGCAAGCGCTTATTCTACTGAGCTATCTCCCTAGCCCCCTTTTTGTCTTGTTTTAATGTAATGTTTATGAGGATCAAAAATGAAACTAGGGGCCGGAGAGATAGCTCCGTAGCACAAGTGCCTGCCTGGCAAGTGCAAGGTTGTGAGTTCGAACTCCGGTCCCACCAAAAAAAAAAAGAAAAAGAAAAAAGAAAGAAAGAAACTAAAATTCATTTCTCAGACTAGGTTATTCTCAAAGATTGTTATCTCACAGATGTCATCTGTCATTGATTGAGGCTTACCGAGTTAGGGTTAAAAATCAAATGGAGTCTATTTCTTTTGTTTTAAAGTATAGTTTCTCAGGAAAGGTATTTCTCATCAAATGAAGTAGAGGAATGTGAATAGATATTGAGGATAAAGATAGGGTAGGCATTCCTGGTATACTAAGCATTATCCTGGATCTTTTTAATTATTTCCTATTCTCTTTTTCCTGGTTTCTTTTTAGGTTTAGTGTTGAGTTCTCTTTGAGCTGTCATTCTCCTTTTCTGGGAAAATGGCGTTGTCTAAGAGGGAGCTGGATGAGCTGAAACCATGGATAGAGAAGACAGTGAAGAGGGTACTGGGTTTCTCGGAACCCACAGTGGTCACAGCAGCATTGAACTGTGTGGGGAAGGGCATGGACAAGAAAAAGGCAGCTGGTATGTATGGCTCTTTTGATGTAACCTAGAGGATCCTCACAAATACTGCTTTGAACATTCCCAAATTGTCCCTTTTAGGAGCACCTGAAGAAAGGTCAGGCCCACATTTTATTTTTTCTTGCATTATAATGGAAGTAATTTTTTTTTTTTTTTTTTTTTTTTTTTTTGAGACAGGGCCTCACTAGGCAGTTCAGGCTGGCCTTGAGCTCACTTTTGTCACCCAGGCTGGTCCGAACTTGTACCCACCCTCCTGCCTACCAAGTGCTGGGATTACAGGGGTGCACCACCACGCCGGGCAATAGAAGTAATTTAAATAATTAACATTTCTTCGTTGCTTACTTTTTATATTTTGGAATATTTTGAATCTCAGACTGAGTACCATATTGAGTCACCTATGTTAGATTTGCTTAGGAAATATGCTTAAGACATAATTCAGATTTAGTGTGATTCCTCAGCATAAGAAAGTCTTTATAAAGTACATTTAAGAAGTTCATGGATGCTGGGTGTTATGGCACATGCCTATAATTCCAGCACTTGGGAAGCTGAGGAAGGAGGATTACTGCAAGTTCTAGACCAACTTGAACTGCGTAGAGAAATAGAGAAACCCTATCTCAAAGAGACCAAAAAAAAATTCATTGAGGTAGGTTTTGCTACTACTGTACTAGTCTACAAGTTGCTATTTGGGAAAATTTTGCATGAGTTATTCATTTTAAACTCCGATGCTCATGTTTTGAATATGCTGCTCCTCATTCTAAAAATAACCTGTAACTATATTTTTACTTCACACAGCAGGATTGTTTAATGTAACAGAATTTATGGGAGTGCTACAAAGAACTTTAAAAAAAAATTGTCCTTCCAATAGATAATATTCCAGGGCTAGTGTATGTTATATGCCTAGTTGTCTAGGATTGTATACTCTAACCTTTTTAATCCTACCACCTTTTTTCCGTGTTAGACCACTTGAAACCTTTTCTTGATGACTCTACACTCCGATTCGTGGATAAACTGTTTGAAGCTGTAGAGGAAGGCCGAAGCTCCAGGCACTCCAAGTCTAGCAGTGATAGGAGCAGAAAACGAGAGCTAAAGGTAGGTTTGAATTCACTATCTAATGAGCTCAGAAGTGTTTTGGATAACAAAGTTATTGAACTTACCTGGCTTACGCATTTATATCCACCATAAGAATACCTAACATCCAAGAGAGGTCCTCAGAACTGAAGTAGAGGAGGTGAATTTGTATTATCACCATCTTATGGTGTTATACTAAGTTCATTTGAAATATTTGAAGAATTAATAGGTAGCTTTGTCCTAGTCTCATAGAGTTAGGAGTTTTGGTTCTCATGTTTCTCCATGCCCACCTTCCTTACTATTACATATAAATTGATTGCTCTAAGATTTTGTATCTTTTTGACATTTTTTGAAGTTTACCAAGTTGCCTCACAGTGTGACTCCATTTCTACCTGAATTGTAGATCTCACTGTTGCTCATTTATTGGTAGGCTTCTTTGCACTGCACTTGTAGATAGGTTACCTAAAAATCACTATATACTCTTGAGAGCTTACCATTTTCTGTATAGCATTATGCAGGTCATCTGGCCTCATGGGGTACAAAGTGGTTGACAGTACTCTTGTGTGCTGCGCTTTGTATTCTGCTTCACTAATTGATTATGGCCTTTTTTCAATATTAGCTGTGTCAGTTAGTCGACCTCTCTCTTTTCACTTGAGTAGCCTATCACTCTATCACATTTACCTTTATCTCTTTTTTAAAGTTTCTATGGTTCACATCAAAACTTCCAAAGTACTTTTAATACCTTGGCTATCTCATTGATTTCCAGGGACAGAAAGAGTGACTAAGCAATATCTGCTTGGTTTTTTGGCTAGACTATTGAGCCAATAAAAATAGAAATTCTTGTGCCTTTTATTTTTAGATCATTGTAGGGTGATCAGAGGAATAAGAGATAGTCCTTGCCTTTCAGAAGTAATTGGCAATTCTGAAAAGATGGAAGGTGCAATAAAATATAGTCACAAATTTTAAAAGTAGTAGTTCCATATAAATTTTAGGGTTGATTATATAGAATTTCAACTTATACTGAGTTTTGTTACTTAAGGGAGAGTAATTGATCCACTGTATACACAGATCTGTACCCAAAGATTATATTAAGATAGGACATGCCACTGTGTAAGTGCTTCTCATGCTATGAGCAAAGTGACTACAGTGGGTGGGATTAGTAAAAATGGTTTTCAAAAGAGGTATCTAGATAGCCCTGGGATATGGGTCCCATTTTGGTCCATTCAGGTCCCCACTCCACACAATATATTATGGGAGAGTCCTTTTTCTTGAACTGTAGGAGTTCCAGGAAGCGCTCGCCCCTGGCCGAGGATATGTCCTTGCAAAACACGAGCCCTCCTAGTGAAGAGGGGATGTCACCCAAAGCCTACCACCGGTGTGTACATTTGCTTTTTCCCATTGTCCCTTCCAGTTGGCCACTCTTGGTCCTATTAAATTCACCTTGCAAATTAGCCTATTTGAGTTTCCATTGATGAGAATAAAGCATTACTGGGGAATACTGAGAAAGAAAAAGCCCTTGTCCTGAAAGAGCTTAGTTGGGAGAAACTACCACTACTGAATGACCTAACACTTGGCAAACAGTATTAACAATATAGCTTAACCTAATATGAACCAAGCTCTTATGTGCTAAGAAGATGTGAAACAAAAGTTTGATCTGAGTGGTTAAAGTTATAAGGAAAACTTCCTGGAGGAGGTGAGTTTTAGACAGGATTTGGTATAAGGGTTATGAAAAAGTTGAGAAAAAGCTTTACGAATGTGGGCAGTAGCATTTGCGAAGACCTTGAGATGGGAACTTTTATAAGAATATGGGGATAAAGTTTTCTTGACTGGAGTAGGAGCATGATGAAATAGAGTAAAATGGTCCACTTGGTGGAGAGTCTAGCAGACCCTGCTTCTGGCGAGTAGTTATTTGCAAGGTTGCACCCTAATTCCCCTGGGAAAACCACAGACTATTGTATTGGTAGGGGCTAAAATAATTCTTCTCTTCTCCCCAAGGAGAAAGATATAATTTTTTTTTCATCTTGGGTTCCCTTAGGAGGTGTTTGGTGATGACTCTGAAATTTCCAAGGAATCATCAGGAGTAAAGAAAAGACGAATTCCCCGTTTTGAGGAGGTAGAAGAGGAGCCAGAGGTGATCCCTGGGCCTCCGTCTGAGAGCCCTGGCATGCTGACTAAGCTCCAGGTTAGTTCCTAGAGACTACAAGCACAGTAGTTTTGTGAGAGGAAGAAGGGTCCATTCTTACTGTCATCTTGATTTGAAATAGTGTTTAGCATTTTGAGAAGTTTTTAATTTCCTGTTTTACATCTTAAAATTCCTTAATTTAACCAGGAGTATTACAGTAGAGGATTACTGAAATTGTTTACTAAATATCTGTAGTGTGTCAAACAAAGTATATTACATTGTTTATCCAATATGTACTTCATTGGACCATTGGGAAATTTTAATGAAATGATCAGAATTCAGCCTAATACTGGGCATGGTGGTGACACATGCCTATACAGTAAGTCTCTGACTTAAGAATGAGTTCTCTGGGGGGCTGGGGAGATAGCTCCGTGGCACAAGTGCCTGCCTGGCAAGTGCCAGGTCATGAGTTTGAATCCCGGTCCCACAAAAAAAAAAAGAATGAGTCCTCTTCTAGGAAAACATTCGTAAGTCAGGTTCTGAAAATCTGACAAAATGAGTGTTACACACCTTTTGCATAAGAGAACCAAACAAACAAAAATAAGCAATTTTTACTGTTGCAGTTACCTTAAAATGGTAAGGTAGAGACCAGGTGTGGTGGTGCATACCTGTAATCCCAGCACTCTGGGAGGCTGAAGTAGGAGGATCATTGTGAGTTTCAGAGCAGCATGGGCTACAAAGTGAGTACAAGGCCAGCCTGAATTGCATAGTGAGACCCTGTCTCAGAAAGACAATAATCTGCAAATGGTTGTAATGGCAGATCCTTTTCTGTCTGTGAAAATTATTAACTTGACTGTTCAAAATCAGTGATTTACAGTAATCAAGTCAGATAATAAATTATAGCCCCACATGGCTAAATTAGAAGACTGTCTCAAAATAAAAAGGTGGGTGATATGAGATGTACCTCAGCTTGAAGACTACTTTGAATCTGCATAGTGGGAGAAAAAAAAGGATGCTTGGTGTGATGGCACACCTCTAATCCCAGAACTTGGGAAGCTGGAGCAGGTGGTTCATTTGAGTTTGAGTTCAGTCTGGACTACATGCTGAGTTCAAAGACAACCGAACTATGTAGTGAGACCCTGTCTCAAAAAATTAAAAAAAGGCAAGTATCTTAAATATAGAATAGAATACAGAAAACAATTTTTCAGATATGCAAAGAAGATTTATAAATTATAAGCTTATAATTTATAAATTTTAATATAATTTATAAATAATTTTAAGTTGACTTATATTTAGTGTTTTTAAGTATATGTGTTTTTAAGATAGATACTATTGAACAGTTTTGATACTTTATAAGAAATATTTCATTAACCATTTTAAAAAATTAGAGCCCAGTGCAATGCCACACACCTATTATAATCCCAGCACTCTGAGGGGATGTCAGAAGGATTACAAATTTGAGCCCAACCTGGGCGCTTCAGCATCTTAGGAAAAGGGTAAAGGGGTTTAGCTTGCCGGCACAGTGCCTTTCTGGAAAGCGTGAGGTCCTGAGTTAAGTCCTGGTAACCTTCCCAAAAGGGAGGATTTGGGAATATAGCTCACTATGAAAATCTTCTGTTCAATCTTTAGTACTGAAAAGAAATGAGGGGAGTATAGAAGGGGAAGGATAGAATATATACTATTTTATTTATTTAGTCTTTTTGAGACAGATCTCCAGCAGTTCAGGCTGGCCTTGAATTCACTTTTGTGGCCCAGGCTGGTCTCACCTTACATCAATCCTCCTACCTCAGCCTCCCAAGTGCTGGGATTACAGGCGTGTGCCATCATGCCTGGCTAGAATATATACTGTTTTATATGGATGGATGGATGGATTTTTTGTATAGTATTCTTGGGAGAAAAGGAACTAAGGATTTTTTTTTTTTTTTTTAATAGAGCATAAAGGAAGCATAAGGCTGGAAGAATTCAACCCCCTTTTTAATTCATTTTATTTATTTTGAGGCAGGGTCTCCTTATGTAGTACAGGTTGGCCTTAAACTCACAAACTTATGGTGATCTTCCTGTCTCAGCCTCCCAAGTGCTGGAATTACAAGTGTGCCGACACATCCAGATCTCCTTTTCTACTTCAAAAATTTTCAAACGAGCCAGGTATGGTGGTGCGTGCTCGTAATCCCAGCATTGAGTAGGCTGAGGCAGGAGGATTACTGTGAGTTGAAGCTTATCTTAACTATATAGTGAAACCCTGACTCAAAAAGACAAAGTAATTCAAAAAATTTTCAATGAGGGATGGCAAGATAGCTCAGCAGACTAAGAGCCTGCTTAGGCAAGCACAGGGACCCAGGGACTGAGTTCGATTCCTGGTACCACATGCCATGCCCGCCCTACCCTGAGCATGCTGAGCCGGTCACTAAGACTGCATGAGACCAAGTGTGGTGGTGCACACCTGTAATCCGAGCACTGGGACACTGAAAACAGCAGGAGGATCACTACGAGTTCGAGCTGCATAGTGAGACCCTATACCAAATACATAAAAAGGAAAAAAAATTGTTTTGAATGATATGAAAACATCACCTACTCAATATTAAAAGCAAAAAAAAAAAAAAAAAAACTTTGAGCCAGATATGCTGATTGCACTTGTAATCCCAGCACAGGGAAGTTGAAGCAGGAGGATTGCCCTATATTCAAAAGGCTGGCCTACATTATATAATGAGCTCAAGGACACCTTGGCCCACACTCAAATTTTAGCACTCTGGGCCTGGGGTGCTGATACACAATAGTAATCCCAACACTCCTGGAGGTTGAGGCAGGAGGATCATTTCAAAGTCAAGACCATCTTGGGCTACAAAATGAACTCAAGGCCAGCTTGAGCCACATAATGAAACTCTGTTTTTTTCAATTTTGTTTTTTGTTTTTTTTTTTGGCCAGCTCAGCCTGCCTTGGGGGTAAGGTTGGCACAGCATGTGGTGCCAGGGATTGAACTGTGGTCCCTGTGGTTGCCTAACTTGCCTAAGGAGGCACTTTAAACCACGGAACCATGTCGCTGGCCCGAAAACCTGCTAAGTCTTTTTTTTTCTTTTTTTTGTGGTACTGGGGATTGAACTCAGGATCTTGTGCTTGCTAAGCAAGCGCTTATTCTACTGAGCTATCTCCCTGGCCTGAAACTCTGTCTTAAAAAAGAAAAAAAAAAAGTGGGGCCGCACTGGCCCTGCCCTCAGGTGTGCTGAGCCAGCCCACTAGTACTGGGGAGTTTGAAAATTGGAAGATCATTACGAGTCCCCCAAATACATTTTTTATCTCTTTTGGCAGGACTGTGGTTCAAACTCATGATCTTGCATTTGCCAGGCAGGCACTTGTACCATGGAGCTATCTCCCGGTCCCCCCAAATACTTTTTTTTTTAAAAATTAATTTTAGCATTCTGGGAAGCTAAGGCTGAAGGATTGCATATTTGAGTCCAGTGTGGGCAGTTTAGGAATTTATTGACCCACTAACTCAATGAATGAATGAATGAATGAATGAATGAATGAATGAATGAAACTGGAAATGAGCTCAGGGTTCAGTAAAGAATACCACACACACACACAAAAACATTGAAATAGAATAATTTATATGGGTTTTGTTGGAGGTTTGCACGCATCATGTACATGTTCAGAATAGCCCTGTAAAGTAGGTAGTAGGTATTAGTTTCCTTCCTTTTAGGCATTGTGAGGCTTAGAGATTACATGTTTCACAAGTGGCATGTGACAAGAGTTAAGAATCATAGTCAGAAAGAGGGGGAAAGGAGTTAAAGGAGAGGCTAGGGGAATGGAAGAAGAAAGAATCAAGATATATCTATATACAAATGTCCTGTGATGAATTGGGAATCATTATTGTTATTACTATTATTATTTTAGCGGGATTAGGGATTGAACTCAGGCCCTTATGCTTGCCAGGCAAGTGCTCAGGGAATCATTATTTATATCAAAAGAGTACAGATAGGGGCCGGTGAGATGGTTCAGTGGTCCAAAGCACCTGTTTAGGAGAGCTCAGGCAACTGCAGGGACTGCGGTTCGATCCCCAGCACCACATCCTGCACCTGCCCCACCACCAGGGCAGGCTGAGCCAGCCACAAAATAAAGAAACAAACAAACACAGCAAGCAAACAAACAAACAAAGAGTACCGATAAAATTAGGTTTTTTTTTTTTTCCAGAACTGGGGGTGGAACTCAGGTTCTTGTGTTTGCCAGGCAAGTGCTTATTGTACTGAGCTATCTCCCCAGCGCCCAATAAAATTTATTTTATTTATTTATTTACTTATTTATTTATGGGACCAGGGTTCGAACTTGTGACCTTGCACTTGCCAGGCAGGCCCTTGTGCCATGGAGCTCTCCCCAGCCCCTATAAAATTAATTTGTTTTATTTTATTTTTACTTATTTATTTATTTATTTATTTATTTATTTATTTTGACTTTTTGAGACAGGGTCTCACTATGCAGTTCAGGCTGGCCTTATGCTCACTTTTGTAGTCCAGGCTGGTCTCGAACTCACATCAATCCTCCTATCTCAGCCTCCCAAGTGCTGGGATTACAGGTGTGTGCCACCACGCCCGGCTATAAAATTAATTTTAAAAAAGAATCATACTCAAGTTTGTCTGTCTTAAATCACCAGACTATGTTACTACCTCGGTATATATCAGTCCTGAAAGTTGAAAAAAATCTAATACTCAATTTGATAGCTTGTCTTTACTATATTTTCTAGTCTGTATGCAAGAAAAGTATGTTGACAGTCCTTTGGGAATTTTTAGGTTTTTAAACCTGAGTGTATTTTGGGTTTAACATCTGTGTTGGAGAAATAAAAAAATGAAATTAACACTTGTTCTGTTTTTCCTATCTGGAACAAAGATTAAACAGATGATGGAGGCAGCAACACGACAAATCGAAGAGAGGAAAAAACAGTTGAGCTTCATTAGCCCCCCTGCAGCTCAGGTACCGTGGACACATTACTCTTCAGCACATTTCTTGCCATCCATTCAAATGAGACTACAAAAGATGCCCTTCCACAGTCATCTACCATAGCTATGTGTAATGTATGTGTTTGGGTAGATCTGCCTGTTTCAGTCCCTTTGATTTCTCTCACACAGCCAAAGACACCTTCTTCATCACAGCCAGAGCGACTTCCAATAGGCAACACTATCCAGCCTTCCCAGGCTGCCACTTTCATGAATGATGCCATTGAGAAGGCAAGGAAAGCAGCTGAACTACAAGCCCGAATTCAGGCCCAGCTGGCACTGAAGCCAGGCCTCATTGGCAATGCCAACATGGTGGGCCTAGCTAATCTCCATGCGATGGGCATTGCTCCCCCGTGAGTATAACTTCATGGAATTTTTTTTCATATTTGAAGCTTAAGAAGCAGTAAGCTCCTTTGAGTGTCACTAATTCTGTTTTTCCAAAGAACCTAAAGTATCTTACGTTTTCATATATATATTTATATTTATATTTATATTTATATTTATATTTATATTATGGCCAGCTCAGCCTGCCCTAGGGGTGGGGCTGGTGCAGCATGTGGTGCTGGGGATCAAACCGCAGTCCCTGGGGTAGCCTAAGCAGGCGCTTTAGACTGCTGAGCCATCTCGCCAGCTCACATTTTCATATATTATGTGATGTACAAATGCTGATTGAATTTCTTGGCTTCCTTATTTTAGAGTTTTATAATTTTTATAACTGATAACTGAAGTACTATTATTTGTCTAAAATTTGAGCTAGCAATAGAACTAGTCCCTGAGTTTTTCATTCAGGGATTTACCTATTAAACAACATTTGACTACGAGCATATCTAAGGATTCTCGGTAATTGGGCAAAGATACTAGACTAACTTTAGTGTTTTTGATTGATCTAGCATCACATCACTGACTCAAGAATTTAAGGCTACCAGATGGGTGTATAGCTCAGTGGTAGTGTGCTTGCTTAGCATCCTATCCCTGGGAACGTTTCCAAGCAATACAAAAAATAAAAATCAGGAGTAAAAACTGACAATATTACACTTTACATGCGTTTGCTAGTGGTGTGTGTGTGTGCTGTGTGCATACGTGTGTGCAATTTGTGCTGAGGACTGAACTCTGGGCCTTGTACATGCTAGGCAAGTACTCCACTACTAAGCAAGATCCCAACTCCAGTTTGATATTTTTACGTTTAGTCTTACCCACAAGGCTGAGATTCAATCCAGTTTGATGTTTTTATTCAAGACTTTATTATTAATTGATAACGGTGGTCTTCCCTAGAGTTATTTTGCATAGTTGTCTTTATTGGGTTTTGCTCTGTCTCATTTTCTGTTCATTTTTCATTGCTTTATTGTTCTGTATAGAAATTTTCTGTGGCCTATTTTTCAGGAAAGTGGAGTTAAAAGATCAAACGAAACCTACACCACTGATCTTAGATGAGCAAGGGCGCACAGTAGATGCGACAGGCAAGGAGGTGGAGCTGACACACCGCATGCCTACACTGAAGGCCAATATCCGCGCCGTGAAAAGGGAGCAGTTCAAGCAGCAGCTCAAAGAAAAGCCATCGGAAGACATGGAGTCTAATACTTTTTTTGATCCCCGTGTCTCAATTGCCCCTTCACAGCGCCAGAGACGCACTTTTAAATTTCATGACAAGGGTAAATTTGAGAAGATTGCTCAACGATTACGGACGAAGGTACCTGGCTTAGAATGTAACCCAGATGCCTGTTATTCCAAGCGCTTGAGAGGCCGAAACAGGACGATCACTACACCTCCGATCTATGTAGTGAGACCCTGTACCAAATACATTAAAAAAGACTATAACCCAGAATTTAAAAGAATTAGGGGAAGGGGGTGCTGGGGAGATAACTCAAGGGCACAAGTGCCTGCCTGACAAGTGCAAGGTCCTGAGTTCGATCCCTGATTCCACCAAAAGAAAAAGAATTTAGGAAGCTGACAGATAGGAAAGAACTGCGAGTTCAGTTCTGTTTGGGGGAATTAGATAAATAGGAATTTAAAGCGAGTATTTTATTTTTTAAATGCTATAGTTACTCCTGGAATATTTGATTTTTGCTGATTTCCTAATTATTTCTTACTTAGGTGGAAATAAATTGAATTTGAAAATTTTCACCTACAATGACAGTGGAGAGAAACAATTTGAACACTTTTTGAGTAACTAAGAAAAACTAGCCTGGTGTTACTATTTGCTGCAGACAGTCTACCCACCTGGAGAATTGAATTGATTGTATATTCACTTCTTTTTTTTTCTTCCAAAGTGAAGATTTCACTGAATTTCTTTTCTGCATATCTGCTACTTCTCAGGGTGAAGTAGAAGGGATAGGGGTGATAAGTATGTAAGTAAAGGATAAAGTAAAGCAGAGTGCCTCTTTTTTTCCTAAACTTTCATCAGTTGAACTCATATTACATGTGAAGTTCAACAAGGGGTATTATAAAATTGGAGGTTCTACCAATTAGGTATCTTTAACTTAGCTTCCTCGCTTGGTATATCTTTAGGCTCAACTGGAGAAGCTGCAGGCAGAGATTTCACAGGCTGCTCGTAAAACAGGCATTCATGCTTCAACTAGGCTTGCCCTCATTGCTCCAAAGAAAGAACTAAAGGAAGGAGACATCCCAGAAATTGAGTGGTGGGACTCTTACATCATACCCAATGGCTTTGACCTGTGAGTTTGTTAGTTAATACCTTTGGTTTTTTTGTTGTTGTTATTTTCTTTTGTTTTGTTTTTGTCTTTTTGAGACAGAGTCTTGCTGTGCAGTTCAGACTGCCTTGAGCTCACTTTTGTAGCCCAGGCTGGTCTTGAACTCACACCAGTCCTCCTGCCTCAGCCTCCCAAGTGCTGGGATTACAGGCGTGCGCCACCATGCCCGGTTTTGTTAGTTAATACCTTTCAATATGGCTGTTCTTGTTTTTATGTTCAGTTATCTTTGTAGTAATGGGAGTTGAATCCAGAACATTTACACTGAGTTACATCCATGACCCTTTTATAGTGTTTATTTTGAGACAAGGTCACATTGTCACTAAATTGCCTAAGTTGGACTTGAACTTGGATTCTCCTGCATCAGCCTCCCAGAGGTTTTGGGGTTACAGTCATGTGCTACCATATCCGGCAGTCTTAGTTTTCTCTTACCCTTTTTCAAACACCATCCTTAGGTCTTATTTCTACTAATGAAAGGATGTGCTGATATATTGTCTGTCAGTGGTGTTGGGATAGAAAAAAAATTGGGACTGGTGTGGAGAGTGCATCCAGCCTTAGTGGGACACAGTTTTCTCATCCTAAAAATCAGGCATATTATATACATGGAAGTGCAAAAAACATTAACACACATGCAGGAGATAGGTTTTTTTTCATTGTTTTTCTGAGACTCCTCTCTTAGCATCATCTCTATCCACATATCTTGTTGTTTCTCCTTCCTCCAATTTTAGTACAGAGGAAAATCCCAAAAGAGAAGATTATTTTGGAATTACAAATCTTGTTGAACATCCAGCCCAGCTCAATCCTCCAGGTAATGTACAGATTACTCAAGGTTCTTGAAAGAACTTACCCAAGAGAATTTAGCTATGGCTGTAATCGTGCACATATTCACTGAATATCTGCCCATCTTTGATCTTTGTCTTCAGTCTTTACCTTCTGTGTGTGCGTGTGCATGTGTGGTAGTGCTAGGGATTGAACCCAAGAGTTCGTTCATACATCCCAAGCAAGTGCTTTACTGCTGAGATATATCACCAGCTTTTTTTTTTTTTTTTTTTGTGGGACCAGGGTTTGAACTCATGATCTTGCACTTTCCAAGCAGGCACTTGTGCCACGGAGCTATCTGCCTGGCCCTATACCAGCTGGTTTTTAAATTTGTTTTTTTCCTATATTAGCAATTGAACCTAGAGCTTTCACACTGAGCTACATCTCCAGCCATATTTATTTTGAAACAAAGCCTAACCAAGTCTCTAAATTGCACAGACTAAACTCAAATTTGCAATTCTCTGGACTCAGCTTCTCAGAGTATTGATAATATGTGTATCGCCATGTCTGGCTTTTCCTTTCCTTTTGCATTTTGCAGCCAAAGTCTGGGTTCGGTCAAAAAAAAAATAAAGTTCTAATTGTGGCTGTGGTTTTTACTAGCTGAATGCTTTGGGTAAGTCACTTAGAACCTTGAAAGTGGCCTTATATGTAGATATACATAACTCTCATATGTCTGCAAGAGTTATGTGAATCAAGCCAGGTATGGTAGTACATAATCTGTAATTCCAGCACTCTGAGAAGTTGAAGCAGGAAGATCATAGGTTCAGGTCTATCTTCAGCAATTTAGCAAAATTCTGTCTCAATCTAAAAGGCCTAGGGTTATAATATAGCTCAATACAAGGCACCTGGGTTCAATCCCCCATACCACTAAGAAAAAAAAAAGTTATGTCGATCATGATTGATTTAATCTCTTTCACTAAATTTGGGTTAAACAAGGAGGTAATAACCTAATTGGTAAATTCATATCACATTTTCTTTACTAATTTAGAAAAATAAAGACATTGAAATACAGGTTAAACATTCATATCTGAAATGCCTGAGATCAAAGCATTTCAGGTTTCCTAGTTTTTCATATTTTGAAGTGTTTGTGTAAACTTTGTAATGCAGCTCCCCACCTCCCCCTTTTTGGTGATACTAGGGAGAGGATTTCTTTAAGTCTCTATGTTGCCCAGGCAGGCCTCTAATTTGCAGTCCTCTCTCAGCTTCGGGTGTGCTGGCATTGCAGGTGTGCACCACCATGCCTGGCCCAAGTTTTGGATTTATACCATATCTTAGATTTTGTGGCTGGCTCAGACTGCCTTTTTTTTTTGGAACTGGGGGTTGAACTCAGGACCTTGCCCTTGCCAGTCAGGCACTTGTGCTCCTGAGCTATCTCCCTGGCCCCGCATATCTTAGATTTTGAAGTTAGAGGCATTCAAACTGTGACACAGTTGTAATGATCACTGAATATTACTGAACCAGATACTACCTGTCATTGTGATTCATTTGATACAGGGTCTCGCTATCCAGTTTAGATTTGTGATCCTCCTGTCACTGGTTGGCATGGCATCTGATATCGGGAATCAAACACCGGTCCTTGCGCTTGTTAGGCAGCACTGTGATTCATTTGAAGAAAGTAAAGATTTCATTTTTGGTTTTTGTTTTATTGAAATAGGGTCTTGGGGGGCCGGGGGATAGCTCTGTGGTACATGTGCCTGCCTGACAATTGTAAGGTCAAGAGTTTGAACCCCAATCCTGCAAAAAAAAAAAAAAGAAAAGAAATAGGGTCTCGGTCTGTAGTCCAGGCTAGCCTTGAACTCACTCTGTAGCCCATTTTGGCCTCAAACTCGTGGCAATCTTTCTGCCTCAGCTTCCTGAGTGCTGAAATTACAGATGATCACACCAGCTGCGGTTTTTCTGTTGTTAATGTTGATGTTGTTTTCTTTTTGACACAGAGTGCCACCATTCCCAGCTGGTTTTTAATTATTAATTAAGCTTCCTCTGCAAGTCTGGAGGAATGTTCCCATTATATAAAATTACAAAATATTATTATCCAGGCCAGTTACTTTCCAGATGTATTCCATGGAAACATTGAGGTACAAGAGGTAGGACCTTTTTTTTTTTTAGGGTATTCAGTACAGGGTCTACAGGATCTCACTACACAGGTTGAACTCCTAATGATCCTCCTGTTTTCAGCCTCCCAGGTGCTGGGATTATAGGTGTGCACTACCATGCCCAGTCTCAGTTGCCTGTCTCAGCACGACCCAGGGGCGGGGCGGGCATGGCACACTAGGGATTAAACCCAGTCACTGCGCCTGCCTAAGCAGGTGCTTCAGTCCGCTGAGCTATCTGACCAGACCAAGAGATAGAATATTAATAGAATCCCCAATCCCTTTCAGCTACCCTGAGGAGTCCTGACACAGAACTAGAAAAGGCTGTTTTCTATATTTGCTTTATTTCATTTAATGGAAGAATTCAACTAGTTGAACAAAACCAACATAGAATGCCACTTATGAATACTTTATAAAAACATAACCAAGGGCTGAGAATATAGCTTAGCACCACAGTGCCTGCCTGGCAAGCACAAGGTCATGAGTTTGATTCCCAGTACCTAAATGAATAAATATAAACGTCACCATATGATCCCGATTACAAGTTAAAAATAACAGAATCAGGTGTAGGGCACAACTATAATCCCAGAACTCAGGAGGCTGTGGCAAGAGGATTGCTGTGAGTTTGAGGCCAGCCTGGCCTACAGAGTGAATTGAAGGCCAGCCATAATTTCATAGTGAGACCCTATCAAAAAAAAAAGAAACCTTAGCAATTTGATGTTAAGTTTTTTTAATGTTCTTACTCTTTTGTTATGCTCTTTTCTTTGCATAACAGTTGACAATGACACACCAGTTACTCTGGGAGTATATCTTACCAAGAAGGAACAGAAAAAACTTCGGAGACAAACACGGAGGGAAGCACAGAAGGAACTACAAGAGAAAGTCAGGCTGGGCCTGATGCCTCCCCCAGAACCCAAAGGTACATGTCTTAGTTCACCCTGCCTGCTACTAAAAAGGTAGCAGGTTTCTTTAATATATTAAATTCTCTGAGGAACCTTAATATCTCTCTTCCAGTGTTTTCTGTTTCTCAGAATCATTCATGGGTTTATTCTTTTCCTTAATTCCTTGTTCATTTGTTTTTTTTTTTAGACAGGATAATTCAGACTATCCTTGAACTCCAGGTGATTTTCTTGCCTCAGCCTCCCAAGTGCTGAAATTACAGGCATGCACACCTAGTTCCTTTACCTAAATTCTGTACTCACTCTCTCACTGTCTGTCTGTCTGTCTTTCTGTCTGTCTGTCTGTCTGTCTCTGATTCTGTCTCTGTCTCTGTCTCTTTCTTTTAATGTATTTAGTACAGGGTCTCCAGGGCTTCACTACATAGGTTAGACTTGTAGTGAAATTTCCTTTGAAAGATTAATCCTCCGTGTTTAAGTTCAGTCTCACACAGAGTCTCTGGACACAGGAAAAATGCTGCCAAAGTTTCTGCCAAGCCAAAACACACATGATCTGGAGTCCAACAGCCAGTGCAGTCCTTCCCAGCAGAAATTTCCCCAGCCCAGTCTTTACAGGTTGGCTTTCTATCAGCATTCTGTTCTGAGCTCTGATCAAAACCTCCCAAACAGAACAGCCAAAGCTGTTCCAGTGCTTCGCTTGTAGGCGACATCTCTGAACCTTTCCTATTTCTTCCCATAAGCCATTCCCAAAAGCCTGTAATCTACGTGGCCAGGTTTAGCCACAGCAACAACTCCACTGTTGGTACCAAATTCTGTCTTAGTTGCTCTTCTGTTGTTGCTGGGACAAATACCTGACACAGAAGCTTAGAGAAGGTAAGGTTTATTTAGCTCACAGTTACTGGAGGTTTCATAATGAGTGTTTTTTCTTTGTTTTTTTTGTTGTTGTGGGACCGGGATTTGAACTCACGACCTTTCACTTGGCAGGCAGGCACTTGTGCCATGAAGCTATCTCCCCAGCCCAGAGGTTTCATAATCTAAAGCATCCTGAATTACATAGCAAGACCTCGAGACTCTATGCTGCCGTGTCTGGGATGATTCACTCCATACCTCCGAGAGACCACTGCCTGCGGGGCGGGCTCTGACAGCATGTGCTGTCAGCTTAACAGTTTGTGCCTTTCTTGGCCACACCCCTCGAGCACCGCCCTGGTCCTTTGGCCACGCCCCTTGACCCACACACTTGATGGCCCCATGATTTACATGAGGCTTTGGGGGAACAGCTAGATACAAAGCATAACATCATATAAAGTTCATTTTTAGGCATTATTGGTGGGGTTGGGAAGATAGCTCAGTGGCATAAGCTCGTGCTTGGTAAGCTCAAGGTCCTGAGTCCATTCCCTGGTACCATACACACACACACACACAAAGCATTATGGTTTCCTAAAGTGTTGATTTCTCTGAAAGAATGTACTAGTCTTAAAATTGATGAAGATGATAGATGCATTTTTAATTTTTAAAATGAAACTGTAGGGCTTTGTGTCATAGTATACACCTATAACTTCTCCACTGGAATTTGAGCAGAATGTTCACAAATTCAAGCCTACCTGAGGCATGTAGGAAAATCATGGTTTTTTCATAACACCAAAAAAAAAAAAAGTGGGAAGTACCAAAGAAGTTAAATCCTTTGTCATTCATAATATAAAAACATGCCAGTTTTTCAGATTTTGTGAGCTTCTACAAAAACTGAGTTAGCCAGATGTACCAGTGCGTACTTATAATCTTAACACTCAGGAGCCTGAGGCAGGATGATCATCCTGAGTTCATTGCCAGCCTGGACTACCTAGTGAGACTGCCTCTCTCTCTTTGTCTCTCTCTCTCTCTCTCTCTCTCTCTCTCT